>SSNS01000004.1:4593949-4649149 GCA_006937985.1 Aphyosemion australe | reverse complement strand
CACTCAAAAGGTAATTAGAAAAAGATTTTAAAAAAGACAACAAAAAAAGCAAGGATACATCTATATACACATAGGCAGTAATCTACTATTGTAATCTTAGATCACTAAAAAAAAACACAAATAAAAGATGAAAACAAACTTGGTACCAGCACTATGCAGCATACTGTAAGAGACACAGACAACAATGTGAATCCGGTATTGCACAAGTATAGAACACATGAATATTGCATTGGTGTTATTGTGTACCAGGATGATACCAGCACAGCTTAAACTGAACAGTTATACACTCTTACTGCAGAGGGGATGAAGGATCTGCGATAGCACTCAGTTTTACATCTGGGATGTCTCAGTCTACCTCTGGAGGAGCTGTCCATGATCTCCACAGTGTAGTTCAGTGGATGGGAGGGGTTTCTTAAGATGGAGGTCATCTTCCCCAGCATCCTCCTTTCACACGTCTCCTCAACAGAATCCAGCGGGCAGCCCAGAACCGAGCTAGCTTTGGTAGCTAGCTTGTTCAGTCTCTTTCTGTCTCAGTCAGAGCTGCCTACACCCCAACAGACCACAGCAGAATGAATAACAGAGCCAACAACAGAGTGATAAAAGGATTTTAGCAGCTGGGAGTTAACTCCGAAGGACCTCAGCCTCCTCATGAGATGGAGGCGGCTTTGGCCCTTCTTATACAGAGCATCTGTGTTGTGGGACCAGTTCAGTTTACTGTTGAGGTGAACACCCAGGTACTTAAAGGTGTCCACCACCTCAATGTCTGCTCCCTGGATGTTTACTGGTGAGTGAGGAGGAGTGTTTCTCTGGAAGTCAATCACCATTTCCTTTGTTTTACCGGTGTTTGCATCTCGAGGTGATTCAGAGCCCGGTGCTGCAGGTAGATGAGGGCGTCTTCCACCCCCATGTTTGGTTTATATGCAAATTGAAGTGGGTCTATTTCTGGGCTCACCACTGAACGTAGATGGGTGAGGATGAGTCTCTCCATAGTCTTCATCAGATGGGAGGTCAAGGCGACTGGTCTGTAGTGGTCTGGTTCCCTGGGATGTGATGTTTTGGGGACTGGAACCACACAGGAGGTCTTCCACAGGATGGGGACCTGCTCCAGATGAAGGCTCAGGTTGAACATGTGTGTGACCACTTCACACAGCTGGTCAGCACAGTCTTTGAGCAGTCTGGGGCTGATTCCATCAGGACCTGCTGATTTTCTGCTCTTAAGCCGCCTCAGTTCTCTCCTCACCTGGTCCGATGTAAGTGAGAGGGGGTAGTGAGGGGGGGCTTGTTGCTGAGGATGGTTGGTGGAGGGGGAAGAAGCTGATGAATGGTGTGAAGTTGGGAGGTGGGGGGTTGGCTGGCTGACTGAAGGTGGTTGAGGGGTGGTGGTGGTGGTGGTGCCTGTTGCAGCAGTGGGGGGAGTGGAGTCGAATCTGTTAAAAAACAGGTTAAGCTCATTGGCCCGGTTCTGGTCCCCGTCAGCAGACCCACTGGCACCACTCCTCCCACTGTGACCTGTGATGTTCCTGAGGCCTCTCCAGGCACCACGAGCATTGTTCTGCCCCAGCTGATTCTCCAGCTTCCTCCTGTAGCTGTCTTTTGCCTGTCTTATTTTGTGTTTAAGTTCTTTCTGTACACGTTTTTGCTCCTCCTTATTTCCAGACATGAAAGCTTTCTTTTTCTCATTCAGCAGGGATTTAACTAAACACTAAAATAAATGGATTGATGCTTTTTCACGTTTGGAGTGTTTATAGAGGCAGTAGAGCACAAAAAGATGCAAAGAGTCAGATTTGCATAATGTGTCCCCTTTAATATAAATATGGTGCTTTATTTAAACTACGTGACTACATGCTTCAGAGTGATCACGTGTTTCAGTTATTACCTCATTAGTCTGCTGTACCGTCAACAACTTGGTCCAAACGACTGTGTCTCTGAATAAAATTGGATTCTAGTGCACATGATCAGTCTTCATGATGATGTAGCCTTCTCTATCCAAGGAAGAGAGAGAGAGAAAAAGATGTCAACGTGGAGCCACACTTCATTCACCTCCACATTTGCAGACTTTACAATTGAAGAAGAAGAGATTGTTTTTATATGGCGCCACTCAAGATAATTGGCACATACATGCCTGATGGTAGCACTCACATCTCCAGGCAATTCTTTATCTGGATGCCCCAAACAATCTACCACAGTCCTCAGCAGTAAATCCCTGGAACTTTAGCAGAATATCGGTCTCTCCCTGATCATTTTCTGAGACAGAATTGGCTTCTTGGCTGCTTTCATGACACATATTCATCCCCCTAAAGTCTCCTTCTCACTGTGAGTGAAGATGAACTCACATCGGCCTGCTGCCATTACTGAATAAGCTCCACACTGGTGGTGCCCTGATCCAACAGCTGATCACACTCAGGAGACATTCTGGAGTTCCTTTGGCCCCATGATGCATTCAATAAAAATGCATTGGAAAATGTATTTATTTTTTTAGATTAAGTTTTTCAAAGAAGAACTTTGCACTCGGTCTGAATTTTAGGAAAAATTAGAATTTTGATTTTTCTACCAGAGATTGCTATTTCGATCCATGATTTTCCTCAAAGGTTCAGCACATTATTCACAATTTACAGTAACATTTACAAACATGACAGGAAATGACATCATACCATCAAAACATTAAAAGCTATCACTCTAATAATGCAAGGAGGAAAACTGAAGGTAAGAATTGCTTTCAGTAGCTCAGGAGGTTGTCCAGTAATCAGAAGGTTGCAGGTTCGATCCTGACTCCCACCAGAGAATGCTGCTGTTGTGTCCTTGGGCAAGACACTTAACCCAACTTGCCTGCTGGCGATGGTCAGAGGGACCGGTGGGGCCTGTGTACGACAGCCTTGCCTTTCTCAGTGTGCCCCAGGGCAGCTGTAGCCACATTGTAGCTCATCGTCACCAGTGTGTGAATGGGTGGATGACTGATTGCGTTGTGAAGCACCTTGGGGGGTTGTAGAACCCAATGAAGGCACTATACAAATACTGGCCATTTACCATTCAAATGTGTTTATTAACAAGAAACAAGCATGCAGAGTTTTCACAGCATTGTTTTACTAAGAACGGTTACCTGATTGTTTTTACTCACAAAAACGCCGCTCTAACGCCAAACTCCGACACATTTTTACATGCTTGTTTGGTTTACCATAACGCCGAAATCAGAAAAAATCAAACGGGTTTTGAAAGAGTCAGTTGCGCTTTCAAGTCCATTTTTGGTAAATCCCGTTCTGCTGTTGCAGTAAGTGAGAGAATTAGTCTCCATCTCACACTCACCAACGGTGCTGAGTGAGGAACAGAAAACTAGCGACAGAGGCAGAGAGCCACAGCCATTATTAATATTGGCTGTAGTAGTGCTATGAAAAGAAATTAAACAGGAAAATGACCCAACTGCAACTCCCTCATCTCCTGTAGACCCCCCCACCCCCCGCTTGTTGCGGCCAACCATGACACAACCAGGGGAAAACCTCGAATGTCTAAAATAGTTGACACAACAGCTCCTGGGTCAGTCAGGAGCACTACAAAAAAACACAGCTTTGACGATCACGTGATTGAGGAGTTTAAAATCGCAATTTTGAAAATGATATTTTGTTCAGCCCAAAATTGCAGTTGATTTCATTTTCTCTAATCATCACCATATGCAGCCATCATGAAAACTGAATCAGCAAATTTTGGGACATTTGTCATTTTTGTGATTTTGGAAACTACAGCTGTGGCTGAGATGTTGCTGTAGATCCTTCAGTCATAAAATACTTTGAGCACAGTGGAAAATCTAAAATTTCAGACGGTCAGTGTTGAAGCATAAAGTAAGACTGCAGCTTTTTCTATGTTCTCAATCTTCTTCATTCTGTTTTAATCTGTCTTTCTTGTGCCAGCGTGCTTCAGTGAAGACCAGCTGTTGTGGAAGCCTGAGGTTCTTCCAGTGCAGGAAGTAGAGGATTTTCTGCTGAATACTCAGAGATCTCACAGCCAGGAGGGGGCAGTATGGACCCAAGGGGCCACTGTTCCAGACAGTGAGCAGGTACAGGCTTTATATCCGTGACAATAAGTCATTTTCTTTCCTGTCTAGCTTTTCTCTCCACTATATTAGCATAGCTTTGCTACTTTAACAACCTTTCTATTTAGTTGTTGCATAAAGCCCTGTATATGAAAGTGTTGTTTTTTACTTACTTTTATTTAACTTGCAGGCTCTGTATGAACTAGTGAAGTGCAATTTCAACGCAGAAGAAGCACTGAGACGATTACGGTTCAATATGAAAGTGTTCAGCGGTAAAAAGAAACTTTTTTTTTCTATTTTCACCTTCATACGTATTTATAAGTCACAAAAGATGAATAAAATGTGTGCTGAAATCTAATATTACACAGTAGTTACAGAGACATCAAACATTTGTGTTGCTGTAATCTATTTTATTTAAATGGTCCCACTCTAACTTAGAGAGTTTATTTGGGTTAGATGCTGTTGTTGGATCTCACTAAATATTGTTTGCAGAAGGTTTTCATGTAAAAAAAAAGCACAGGTGTTTTTAATAAATAATAATCACATAAATACACACCAGATCAAAATCAGGGTTTTCAAAATCAAACTGAAGAAAATTATCATCCATAGTTGTGGATACAGACTCACCTGAAGGCATTAAGTGGCTTTTTTTTTTAAACTCTACAAAAATAAAGTTAATTTGTAGATCATGATTGCTAGCTTTTTTTTCACATTTTAATGTCTTTGATTTATTTTGACATGCAGCTCTAATATTCTTCTCTTCCTGTCTGTAGAGGAGCTGTGTTCCTGGAGCGAGGAGGAGTGTAGGAACTTTGAGCACGGCTATCGTGTTTACGGGAAAGACTTCCACCTCATTCAGGCTAATAAGGTCAGTTTTCAAATAGTTGGAACCATTGACGTTCCTAGAGTCGTGTTTCCATTTCCGGAGCTTCAGGGTCATTTCTGGGAGGGAGAAGTTAACCGCGAGATATGATGACTCGTTCCTCTCAGCTGTTGTGTTTCTATGCATATTCAGCCCTTTCAGGACTTTCCACAGACGTCAGCATATCACTACTGTGAGTGATGTCACTGATGAGCGCCAAAAAGAGTACACAGACATTAAAAACATTAAAAGTTTTATTCTGTTGAAGTATGGCATAATTTAATCCATTCGGAGGACCGGTAGAGTGGCTTTGTGATGTAAAATGTGGCGTTCACTGACCAGAAGAAGCGCTGTTCTTTACGGTGCTCTGTGAGACAATAAAGCCCCGTGAATTACGACATCGTGGGGGGAATTCCGCCGTGTTTTCCGGTGTTGGGAGTTTAGTAATGGGGATTTTTAAAGGAGTGCGATCGTCGGTTCTTTGCTTGTGCTTTCATTCTGCTTCACCAGTAACTCTTCTAATTTTACTAATGCCGGTTGTTTTGGGCGATGATTGCTGATGTCATTTCCTACTGAGTTACAACCAATCAGCACGAGTTAACCAAAAGTTCCACTCAGCGATTCTACCGGGCCTTTCCAAGTACCAACCCCAGTTCAGGTACTGTTGGTTCCTGAAAATAGCCCGATAAACGGTCCGTTTGGCCGGCCCGGTGAAGTGGAGACACACACACCTGCCAGGAAGTTCTGGTGAAATTACCCTGAAGTTCCGATAGTTAAAAATGCCTAATACTCTATTTACTCTACAGATTTGAACGTGTTACTTTTTTATTACTCAAAGAAAAGCCAAACTTTTTGTGTTTGTCAGGTACGAACGCGCTCGGTGGGCGAGTGTGTGGCGTTTTACTACATGTGGAAGAAATCTGAACGGCACACCTACTTTAACCAACAGACTACGAGGATGAGCCGAAAGAAGTACAACCTGCAGTCAGGGAACATGTGAGTATGGCTGGGTTACACATTGTAGTGATGTGGCACGAAATAGAAAAAGTATACAATAAAATCAAGTTAACGCAGAATGCTCCTTTATCTCTTTTTACAAAGATGGGGGTTATAATCTTTTGTTAGGACTAATAAATTACTTCAGCTTCAGCTTCAATGGTCAAACAAAAATAATTCAGAATCAGAATTGTGTTTTATTGCCAAGTCAGTCTCACATTACTAGGAATATACTCTGGTGGAATGGTGCAAACATACAATTGATGCAAGTGGAAAAAAATAGGATGTGTCAAAAAAAACTGACTAATAAACATAAGAAAGATAAAGTGACTAGTGCAGATCTGTGTGGCTATTAGTTGGTGTTCAGAAGTCTTACAGAGGGGAAGAAGCTGTTTTTGTAGCGTGAGGTTCTGGTCCATTTGGACCAGAACCTCCAGCCTGAAAGGAGTGGTTCAAACAGTACATGACCAGGATGAGACGGGTCAGCTGTGATTCGACCTGCAAGCCTCAGAACCCTGGAGGTGTACAGATCGTGGATTGATGGGAGGCTACATCCAATCACCTTTTTCAACACGCTGTAGTCTGATTTTCCCTGGCAGTGGCCCCAGCGTACCACACAGTGATGGAGGAAGTGAGGATGGACTCAATGATGGTCCTTATAGAGCTGGACTATTATCATGGTTGGCATACTGAGTTTCCTCAGCTGCTGCAGGAAGAACATCCTCTGCTGTCAAGTGAAGAAGAAGAAAAGCTGAGAAGACAAACGCTGAACTGGATGAAGCATCAAAACTGTTTGCTGTCAAACAACCCTATAGCTGCACATGCTTACAGCGACTGTGTTGTGTGTTTCAGAGAGGATGGAGACCAGGAGGGGGAGGGTGGAGATCTGGAGGGAAACATTTCCTCTGGGTTGTTGTCACAGAGCTCCATCAGCAGCGAGCAGCTAGAGTCTCCATTACCTCCACATGCCAACCTGGATCCAAACAAACAAGGTAACATTTAGAGGGAGATAATTACACGAGCTCCTCCAAAGATGTTCTACATGAAGCACATTTACAAAGTCACAGCTGTTATTACTCTGATCACGTGCTGACAAAACTGTGCGGAAAATGCATTAATTATCTAATTTCAACTCATGAAAGCAGATTGTGGAGCTTCTAGCTTTAGTTTTCATTTTTAAATAAAACAACATCTCATCTGTGTTTCTGTGGAACTGATGTTGTTTTATATAAATGTTATTAGCATCATTCATTATCACACAGAACCCTCTTCCACGTTCATATTACGTCACACATTTTGCTGTCAGGTTCAACATACGAGCAGTTTACTTTACTTTTTTGCGTTCCTTAATTTGATCACATGATTTGCATTTGATTTCAGCATCACATCATTAGATTTTGTTTTGAAACATTTTCATGTCTCCCCACCTTTGTTTTCTCCCTCTTTTTTGTCACATCTGTCTTGCATCGTTTTGTGTGGGTGTGTGTGTGTGTGCGTGTGTGTGTGTGTGCGTGTGTGTGTGTGCATGGATGCATGCTTGTGTGTGTATGTTCATGGTGAATGTTGACGTGGTCCAGAGGACGAAGGCCGCTCCAAACGAAGACGAACTCCTCGCTTTCTCTTAAAGCCATGATCTCAGTCCACAAGGGCCACAGAAAGCAGGCTGGGCCTGCAGGTAAAGAAGAAGAAGTATTCTGATTACTATTGATTAATCACATTCTCTTTTCTGTTTTAGGTTAAAACATTTTCTAATGATTATTTCTGATTATAATCGGTCACTGTGAGTGTTTCATATGCCTCTTTTATAAAACAATGCCGCCAATTTGCCGCAACGTCGATGCGGCATCAGGGAGCGTTAGGTCGTTTATAAGAGCTCAGACCGTGGCGGTAATGTTGTGCAATCATGTCCGTTTTATAAAAGATTACACGATGGCGGAATAAAGGAGGTATGGGGGCGGTCTCTACGCTGTCGCGGACTTCCGTGTATCTTGGACATAACTTGCCTTTTATTGCGATCGAAGCTGCACTCGTTAAGTTTTTATTTTAACAACCAGCTACAGGTGTCTGTCCTCCACCATCCCTGTGAGCTGTCAGATGATCTGAGCTGCAGATCTAACAGAGAGAAGCTCCCGGAGCACCGCAACGCTCCAAATGATCATCTCAGCTGATTCTGTTCACAAAAGTGAAACTTAAGCGCGTGTTTACTTTCATTTTCAACATAGTTCCCGGCCGGAGCTCGGCATTAATTCATCACGTGGTCATGACACCTCCCTCTTTTGCGCCAAGGCTTAATGTGCGTTTATAAGACCGGCTAAGCCGCAATATTACCGCAATATTACTACCAAGCGTGGCGGCACGAATGCCGCAAAATTCCCGCAACGTGATGCCGCCATGGCGCGTTCATAAGAAACACGTTGCGGTAATATTACGCTGATTTGCCGGCATGATGTGTCTTATAAAAGAGGCTGTAGTCTCCTACACCTTTTCTCCTGCATTAGCTTCTGATAGAAAATAGACGGTGAAACTCTAGGATTAGAAAATCCTGACATATCTACGTCACGCTGTCACTTAACATTCATGGACTCACCCATCTTGACTCATGACGGGGAAGGCTGTTGTTGGTTTAGCATCCAGAGAACGTCCCAACTAGTAAAAGCTAACCGTTAGCATTAGCAACTCCACCACACAGAAACATTTCTCCAGGCTTGTGTTATTTGTGGAGATAAAACATCCACATTGCAGAGCAGAGTTGTTATCCAATCCAAGGTGAGATGTCCAAATATCAGGAAATAAAACTCCCAAATCCTATCGTCTGCTGCTACTCTCTGCGACTTGTTCATGCTGATGCAAGTAATTCTGGTTTTTTTGTGCCCCGAGTACGGCTTGCAAGGCACTCATTCCTACCAGAGACCATTAAACGAGTTTCCCACACCTTTAATGTCCAGTTAGAGCTTAAAGAACAGAGTTATGAGCCTTATCGTGTCAGTTGGTCTTTATGTTTTCATTTGTATCATAAAACAGTTTTTTTTTCTTATTTTGATCGTTGCAAATGACTAAACAACAAAAATGTATGCAACTATTTATAAAAGACAAGAAACAAAGAAGTGATGCTGCTGTCTTTGTTTCATTTAGAGACATTTAAACATGGAACATAGAAAAATAGGAAATAGACACAATTCCATTGTGTAACATGGCACTTCCTTTTAATTCCAGTGTTTTAATTGTTTACTAAGTAAAAATTCTAGTTATTATATTTTTGTGAGAAAAATCGGTGTCGTTTGTGGCTGATGCCGTTTCCTCCTGATGCCTGACACTTTAAAGACAGATTTGGACTACAACATTTCCATCAGGGGTCCCTTCATGTTTACGCAGGTTTCTCATAAGTACTGATGCTTATCAGTCCCGAGCCTCAGGGAGACAGGAAATAATGTTGGTTCGGATCCCAACTTTGTTTTGTGAGACCCAGAGTTTGCTTTACGGGGCTCAGAACTATCAGAGATGCTGGCTTTTACACATTTTTTACCATCATGTTTGTTTTTCTAAAATTGAGATGAAACTAATTCATTTTGAGTGAAGAATGGATTTTCATTGTTTTTGTGTCCGTCTGAAATGAGCCATTTCTGCACATTTATCTTTATTTAACTACCTTTCTTGGTGTAAAAAAAACACTAAAATATATGAAAGTATATTTGCACCTATACAAATATACTGATTATTTGTTTGATTTACCTTTTTTTGTGTCCAGAGGGAGAGCTGGGGATGAGTCTGTCAGAGCTGTGTGATGCTGAATGCCCTCAGCAGCTGTTTGAGTGTCCGTTCTCCTTCCGATCCATGGATGACCTGCAGGATTCCAGCTCCGATAGTTGTCCGCTCCAGCTCCATCAGCCCTCTGCACGGCGCTCTGAGTGGGCTTCACCGTCCCACCATGATGACTCTGGCCTCCTAAACTCCTGCTTCTACCAGCTACACATGCGAGGTGGACCTTTTGTTTCTGAGGGCTCTGACTTTGACCCAGCAGGCGGTGGGGTTCGTCCCCCCAGGCTGCAGGTGGAGTTTAGCCTACCTTCCACCTCACCTTCTTCATCTGCTGTTCTCTCCTCACATTTTCAGGGATTTGGCAGCCTGCTGCACCCTTAGCCCGTCCTGCGTCAGAAACTGAGTGGTCTATTTTGCAATTTGCTCTACTGGTCATAGAAACCAGGACTAAATGTGCATTTACATAGCTTTTTTGGAATCACAGTTGGACCTAATGTGTTGGGAGTGATCAGACACTGAAAACCTCCATCCAATGTGGACGAGAAATTTTATCACTCCTTCTAAGTGTTGATCAGCTTTTTTCTGTTACACCAGAGTGGGATCGATCAATTTAAAGTAATATTAATTTGTAAAAAGCACAGTGGAAGTAACAGAGCCTGCTCTTCTAACAGAAGGAAAAGTTTCACGGGTACTTAGGTATTTTCTACATTCTTTAAGGAGGTTTTTGGGCCATTTTGAAGTGTTTTGCATCTTGTCCATTGTAAATTGCTTCCTGAATGACCTCTGTTAGGAAAATGGCGTTAATGCACCGATGTTTTCTCCAAGTAAGAAGTGGATTTCTGTCATCTGAAAACCAAATTTTCACTTTTTTTCTTTAAAACCTTTACACCGCTGTCATGTTTGGATTACATGGTTACTTTGTAAAAATATTAAGGAATTCATGATTAATTGTTTCTCAAATGGAAACCACTTTAAGATTTAGGTGTTTTAAACAGCAGTGATACACTTTGGTCTTAGCTGCATTTGAACTAGCTGTTAGCTCATCAGTCCTGGAAAACCTTAGCTCTTTTTCTCCAAACAGAGGCCGTTTAGGAAGCTATCTAAACTTGTAAGATAATTAGAAACACTTTAAAATGGTCAAAAATCCCTTTAAAACAACAAGAGCCAATCCGCGGTTTGTCCCTTTTGTCCCTCACTCAGCACTTTTGTCTTTGGACCATCCACAAGAGATGCTTGAATTTCTAGTTTTTAACGTGTAAATCTAAACTCCAAATCCTTCTCCTGTGGCTTCTTTCCCTTTTAGGTTTTTGCCATAAAAATCCTTCAAACCTGAACCCAAAAGACACTTAGTGTGAGTCGTTTAGGAATCAAGCCACAACAAAGCAACTCCAATGAGCTTTATGTTTTTTTTATGTAATTATAAAATCTAAAGATGCGGTCCTTTGCTGTAGCTTCCTCTCATCCTTTATTGTTGTGTTTTTATCCTGAAGAGCAACACGAGATGAACTTTATGTGCATTCAGTGACTTGCCCATCTGAGCATGTACAAACTGTTTCTCAGGTTCTGCACATTCTTGTACAGTGTATATAAACGTCTGATGAGCGTGCATCATGCCTCTGAGCGGGTGTCGTGGGGAAGAAACCGGTCCTACATGTGAGGATTCTGGTTTATTCAGATACATTAGTAAGCAGCTGCTCGTCCTGATCCATGTTCAGAGTAAAAGTGACTGGAAATATCTGTAGTGACTAGGATGAGTGGCTGGCTGTAAACATGATGTGATTATTTATACAGTAATACTGAGAGATGTAAGTGTTAATAGACTTTTATTCCGTTGTTTCAAAGATTTTGGGTGAATCGCTGAAGATTTCACTCCTTCCTCTGGTCTTTTTCCTTTTATTTCTCTGTAAATGTTCAGATTTTTCCCCTGAACACATTTAATCTGTTCCAGATCACTTTTGTTTACAAACACAGGCTTCAGCACGAACCCATGAAGGCGAGAAAACAAGTAAACTCACTGTTTATTCTTCTGTTTCCCTTATTGCCATTTATAAGATCTGCTTCTATTATGTTGTTTATTTTTGAAGAATAATGAAAAATAACCTGATTGGAAATATAAAAACATTCTGTTGCTTTAAGAGTTTTCTTCAGGACGTAATTAACTCCCGCACTTAGGATGAGTTGGCTGGAGAATTTGTGAAAATAATCCCATATTTTTATGTAATAAATCAGATTTTAGCAGTTGAAGAAAGAAAGCAACGAGAAAATGAAATATTTAAAAATGTGTTTACCTCAGCTGTTTTTGTGAAGTTCTACAGTGGATGAGGTTAGAAAACCCTCTCGTTCTCACCTGTAATGCCAAATTATTTCTCCTTAAATACAAATATAAAGAACTTTTATGCTTCTTTTAACGTTTCATTTGTTTTATTCCACTACGGAAAAAACTTAAGTTATTTTAAGAAAAGTGCAAATGTACGCGGCCTTTTGTCCAGTCAACAAAAATACAAAACCTCTAATCAATAGAAGCTGCTCTGGGCACATTTGCATCAAGTTTGAAGTAGCTACAGTAGTAACAACCCATGAAGACCACTATTTTTTGTATTTTTTTTTCTTTTTATCTTCACATTTTAGAGAAACATCTTGTCGGACAATAAATGAAAACAGTTCACAACCAGATCTTGGAAAACGTGGCTAAACAAATCACAGCTGCTCTTGATGAACATAACATCTATGATAGATTCCAGTCAGGTTTCCGTAGAGCTCGTTCTACTGAAACAGCTCTTTTTAGGGTCTCTAATGACCTTCTGACTCACAGTGATGCAGGAGACTGTTCTGTTCTGGTTCTGCTGGACCTGACTGCAGCCTTTAACACTGTTGACCATCACCTGCTACTGGAATTGGCTGGGTAGGCCTATCAGGAACTGCTCTGGAGTGGTTCTCTTATCTGTCAGAGCCTTCCTTCTCTGTGGCTGTCTCCAAGTCCTCCTCCACCTCCCTCGCCAATGGTGTCCCACAAGGTTCTGTGCTGGGGCCTCTACTGTTCCTCCTTTATCTGCTCCTGCACCATCTCCTGAGCTCTATTAAATGAATCTCCTACCATCTTTACGCAGATGACATCCATCTGTAACATCTCCTTTAAGCCCCATGAGACGTCTAAGCTGCAGCTGTTGCAAACCCGCTTAGACTCCATTAAAACCTGAATGGCTGGGAACTTTCTACAGCTGAATGAAGACAAGACTGAGGCCCTGTCCACACGTAGCCGGATATCTCCCAAAACAAAGATATTTTTCTACAATTTGGCCCGTCATCCACACGAAAACGCAGATCTCGGCAACGAAAACTAATCTTTTCTAAAACTCCGGCCAAAGTGAAGATTTGCGTTTTCTCCGTTTTCAGCGTCTCCATGTGGACAGAAATAACCGGAGTTTTCGGTCACTGCCTGCGACCAAAATGCTGATGTCACATGTGCGACCTGTGTTTACGCTACAACATGGATGCCCTCAGAGCTGTGCTCGCATTTTCAATCATTCAAGCGCTTTTGGTCTCTTTGTTTTTACAAGCAGAATTACTGCTACTTGTCGAAGACCACAGGTGAAGGATGAGGTTACGGACGGTTATTGCCCATCACCTTGCTTCTCCACGTCCAAGGAAGATTTTTCGGCAAAGACACCGACGCAGGTTTTGGGTCAGACCGGGAAGCACTGCCAGCTGGTGGGAAAACTTTGAGCAGGAAGTTGTCCTCCCAGAGGAATGGCGAAACAATTTCCGCATGTCACAGTCCTCGCTCCTGTCGTTGTCAGCTTTATTACGTCCTCACATAGAAGGGAAGTGCACTGTGATGCGATCACCGGTCAGTGTTACCAAAAACGTTGCCTGCACGCTTTACTATTTATCCGATGAGGGCAGATTATGAAAAACATCAAATGCAATTAGACTGTCAAGGCAGGTTGTCTCAAAAATTGTTCGGGAGGTGTGTAAAGCTATAACGGTGCACTTGGGACCCCAGTACATACAGCTGCCAGCGTCTGAAAGTGTGGTGCATTCACTCGTGGAGAGATTTGAACAGATGCATGGCCTTCCCCAGTGTCAGGGTGTTGTGGATGGCACACGTGCAAATAAGGCAACCATCGGCCAATTCAACTGACTACCTGAACCGGAAGGGGAATTGTACTCTAAATATTCAGGCCACTTGTGACTATAAATACTGTTGACATTCTCTTGTGTCTTGTTGACTTTATAGTCCAAAACGACATTTAGGAGCAATTCTACCTCCTTATCAGTCCACACAAACGAGCTAGGCGCCATGCTTCATGTAGCAGGAAGAGGAAATGGATAGGATTCAGGGGAACTACTGCCGCCTACAGGTCTGGCATGCCTATGAATGCTTAACAATGCACTTATGCGGTTACGTGTGGATGGAGTTTTTTCTACAAACGAGGTGGTGTGGACGCTATTTTTTGGGAGGGCGGATATTCGTTTTTTTTAAAAACTGGCTACGTGTGGAGAGGGCCTGCATCCTCATCTGTGCCCCAGACAAGCTGGTTCCCAAAGTCAGAGACTCTCTTGGTCAGCTTGCTTCTCACACCAAACCTTGTGTCAGGAATCTTGGTGTGACCTTTGACCCAGCTCTCACCCTGGATTCTCATGTCAGTTCTCTTGGTCGCTCTTCCTTCTTCCATCTCAGGAGCATTGCTAAGCTGAGTCTCATTCTGTCCCACTCTGAACTTGAGATTGTTATCCCCACCTTCATCTCCTCACGCTTAGACTACTGCAACTCACGTTTCACTTGTCTGAGCAGAACCTTCCTGAACCGTCTACAGGTGGTTAAGAATGCCTGTGCTCGGCTTCTGACCATGTCCTCCAAACACACCCACATCACTCTGCTTCTATGTCAGCTTTACTGGCTGATGGTTAACTTCATGGTTCATTTCAAGATCCTGGTTCTGGTTTTTAGGTCCTTACATGGACAAGCACCATCATACATTGGTGATCTTCTCAGTCCCTACACCTCCAGCAGGTCCCTGAGGTCCAGTGATCAAAGCCTACTGGTTGTGCAGCGCACCAGGCTAAAGACCAAAGCTGTGAAGTGCCTTGTGACTTTTATCTAGAGGTGCTATATAAAAGATCTTCTGTCACATTCTAACAACACAAAAGAGCAAACACTTTAAAAATCTCATTCTACTTATATTTTATGATCAGTTTTAGTTTCATGCAGGAAAAACCCAACTTTTAAGTGTTACCAGTAAGTCCTTATTTAATGAGGTAATGTGCTCCTTAATGAGTCAAACAACCAAAGAATAGAAGAGCCTTGAATTCTGATTAGGGTCTTTCATTCACTTTAATTAGATAGTCAAACCACCACAAAAACATAAAAAATTACTATCAGAAACCAGAGAATCTTATACTTAAGACTAGAAATAACACACAAAACACAAAATTGGCTGTAAAATACACCTAAAGAATTGCTGCAGCAATCACACAAAACAAAGCTGCAGAGTAGAAAATATAAACAGACATTCAGGCTAATAGAGTGCACTTCTTTACCAGAAGGGGGCAGAAAAGTCTAACCCTAAAATTAATTATTGTTCTACAATAAAACCATTCCTTTGATGCCTTTTACCCCCTTCATGGTGTAACGTTTAATTTGCCTGTTTTTAATCCCTTACAGCTGGGACATGTTGGAGACAATCTAATGAATTTAATTCTGCAGTTCACAGTGTGTGTGTGTGTGTGTGTGTGTGCGTGTGTGTGTGTGTGTGTGTGTGTGTGTGTGTGTGTGTGTGTGTGTGTAAGATCACCTTAACTGCAGGGTGCTGAACTAATTCTGTTTGTGTGATTGCCATGCAAACAGCATTAAGTGTTAATGCACACTGAGGGCTGGATGCATGGAGTCACAGGGATGGCCCTGTGGTGGCTGCTGCTAGGGAAACATCCTGTCTGTCTGTCTGGGGCAGAAGGCACTGAGGCCTGGAGTCATGCTGCTGCAAAGTCATGCTAATATCACGCCACTCTCAGACTGGGAGGCCTTACTTTCGTTGGGATGGATTTTGTCTTAACCAAAAGTACCCACCTCCTAATAACAGCAACAATGTGCTGATGAGTGTGTTTAGAACAGCTTGAATGTTTCCTGTTTGACAAAAGAGGGACTGTTGGGTGATTCACGGTTCATTTAGAAATAGTGTGCTATGATATTTGCTGGTGGTATGTCACACAACAGAAATTCACCTGCAAAAACCCATTTGGGAACATCATGCAGTTTAAACAAATCACAAAAAGTTGGACTTGAAATGACTAAACAGATGTTGCTTAAAGATGCAATGGCAAATATGGAAAAGAAATTGGCTTAATCTTTTTTATGCCTCTTAACAGAGGTCTGACATCGTACAGCTATAAATATATTGTGGAGATTAAAAGAAACAGAAAAAAATTAAGTGGTTCTCTCGCATTTGTCTAAAAACTCCACCAATAACTCATTTCAGACCAAAAGCTATTGGACCATCTGGTTGTTGGTTTTGCCCAACCGCTGCACTTCCCTGGGTCCTCCACTCATTATGTATTTAGCAACAGAACACCACTGGTGTGAGAGGTTCTCACATAATATCAGAGAAGGAGAAACAGCCGGCTGCTACCACTTCAACCTTAGGACAAGCTACCAGAGTTGCAAAAAGAAAAACACCATTTGAAGTCACGGACAACAAAAGATGTTTAGGAAAACAGCGTCTGGAGGGGGGTGAGTGTTCAGTGAACGTGTTCAAAATCTAGCTGGTTTGCTGCAATATTTCTAGAGACTTTCTTTTCACATCTTGTCAGCTTCTCATAGGTTTGCTGTCAGGGAGTAAGACAAAGATGTGTGGTTACCATGGAAACCCTAATGAGCCACTGACAGCAGCTTTAACATTTACATTAATATGGGTTCCGTATGGTTTTAGTTTAGATTGGTAGTTTTTAATATCATGTAGATTTGATTATTTTTTCTTAGATTCCAGTAAAGGCTACTTTATCCACAATACACAGAAAAAAAGGAAGAGAAATATCAGGCAGAGAACAAATAAAAACATCACGTTTGCGCTCTTTTACGCGCCAGTGCGTCATCATCACCATTGGTGATTCCAGGACCAGAGGGGAGCGCGGAGGAGGAGGAGGAGGAGGAGGAGGAGGAGGAGGATGTCAGGAGGAGGGACCAAAGGTGGAGGCTGTGTGTGAGTGGAGACGTTAAGCTGGATCCTCCACACGCCTCCTGAGTGGAGAAACTGGAGAATCTCTGCTTCAGAGCCGTAAACTGCGCGCTGAGGGGCGCAGGAGCTCAGAAGCAGGAGCGCTGGTCGGATCCGAGCTTTTGATCCGCTTTAGTTTCAGGAAAGTTTCGATGTCAGCGCAGGTAGAGAGAAGAGGATCCCGGAAGAACCCGTTCTGCAGGTTATTTTGCATAACCTGCACTTTTAATTCAAAGTGAACGAACACCGATGGACTCGATGTTTACTATCCCAACAAAATAAGATTATTTCTCACGTTCAGCGCGTGAAACACGGGAAAGATGAAGGACCTGATGAAGAAGAAGTTATTCGTGGTGATGGATGTGCTGTGCGTTCTTGTCGGTGAGTTTGTGAGCGTCTCTTTTATCTGAGCATTGAGGAGTGTTATCAGGAGGCCACTGCGGGTCAAATCTGTTCTTCACTCCGCCTGCTGTGTTTCTTATTCAGCACATCCTACAGTGGAAACTGGCTTTTGTTTATTTACAAGAAAAATAAATGTTTTCATTTGGGAAATCTGCTGTTTTAGTTTAAATGTCCTGCAGAGTGGGTGTTGTGTCCTCATTTCTGCAGATCCCTGCAGCAGCGAGGCTCTTTAACTGACCAGAACTTCACGTGACCGAACCGAACCTCGGGAAGTTGGGTGTTTGTTTATGGGAATTTGATACGCATGTGTGGGACCCGAATATTCACCGATCTCTGGAATATTTTGTCTGCAAGGACCACCGACGCGTCACTTCTTGACATACATTTTTATTTCAAATTCATCAAATAGGCCTGGTGTCCATAAAAATGTGAAACTTCACTTAGAGGTTTTAAATGTGTAGTTTAGATCATTTTGAAGTGATTACTCCTACCTCTCTGAACAACCTCAGTTTGGAGAAACAGGAATCATTCTTGCCAGGCAGATGGAGAAGGGTATGCTGCAGACCCGGAGACACCACTTTGCACTAGTTTCATAGCAATTCAATATATTAACAATTCGTTTTAATATTGATAGCAATGACTGCTCTTTCTGTGAAAGCCTGAAACTGGCGTCTCCAGGTCTGCAGCGTTAGACTATTGGGCAGATGAGCTACTGGTTTGTCTGACTGGGGTCAGATAGGAAGAGTTTCTGCTGTCTAAAAACAACTCAAATCTCAACAATATCACATGACCTGTAAACTTAAATGTTGCATTACATGATTATTTGCAAATGATTGTGTGGTTATTTGCAGTAGAAACGAACACTTCCAGCTTGGTTTTTATAATAGGTCCACAAGAAGAAACATTAACTCTGAAATGTGAGAAAAGGTGAAGTTTTATAATAAATAGTTTTGCATAAACGTCTGTGAAATTGGTTTTCTTAAATGTTTTTGTTTGGAACCAGTGCTTTAAGTGGGCCAGAATGCAACTGTATGGTGTGCAGGTATAGGTACCAGATTTCCTCAGAGTGTCATATCGGCTCGGGGCCTGCTGGTGACGTCACACTATGGTAACTTCACTCACATAAACTAAATTGTACCTCATTTTAACCAGCTAAGCACCAAACTCGATATCAGACTCTATTTCATTTGTTCTACTATTGTGTACTTGCTGTTCAGTAGTTATATGAAATAGCGCCACATTTAATATGAATCCCCCAAAACTTATTTTCCCATGTGAGGAAATTAATTCATATATATAGATAATTTCTTTTTTTTATTAATTATTAGACCAAACATCAGTTACAAAAGGTAATAAAAGTCGCCCTACGAAGTGGTTTCCTAGGAAGAAGCATTACATCCAGCAAGAAACACAAGATTTGGCTAACCGAGCACATCACATGCTAACGTAACTTCCATACTTTGTTCGGACCAACCAAACTCTTCTACGTGAACGTGCCAACGTCCAACCAGTCACGTAGGGTCGTGTAATCGACAGGTGCAGGCCCCCCAAGCCGATCTGGCACCCTGAGCACATCTGGTACCAGCACTTTAAAGTTGAACCTCTCAGCGTACTGGGACTTTTCTCTAGCGTGCGGTGCAAACCAGTACTTTTTCTGGCCATTTATCAGTCGAAATCTTCCAAATTACAGAAAAAAATGACTATCTGCAGGTAAACAACAACTGTCCACAGTCCAGTCCCCCTACAATGGTCAGAGAGGCCCTTCCCCCGCTCGTACGACCCTCTCACCCCAAGATTTTTTTAAGGGGATTACCTGAACTTTTTTATTTTCAACTTCAAGCACTGGTTGAAACTAAAGAAGGCAAAAAAAACCCAACAAGGTTTGGCCTGTAAAAAAGTATTTATTTTAGCACCAAGGTGATTTCCAGAGATCATCAGATGGAAGCCTGTCCTACACTCTGTTCAACTAAAGGATGATGCATCTTTCAGGTCTTTGCTGGATTATTTTCCTGTTTCTCCAAAGCAAAATCACCTCAGACAGATGGTCCAAATCAATATAAAACTTTGAAACAAGAAGGTTTGGCTGCTTGGAAGCAAAATGAGGAATGTTGTTAAACGAATCATTTCAGGACTTATCAAACAACTCAGTCCCAGCAGGGTGATTTCCTAACCCAGGCTTAGTGATAATGTGCTCATGTGGAATGTGCCACTTTGGGTTCAAACTCTGCTTTTCTGTGTCAACACTGCAATCGTCTGACAGACGGGGGTTGTGCAAAAGTCTGTTTTTATCCCTTCTCTTTCTGGGTGATGCATCAGATTTTCTTTTAAGGATATTTAATTGTTTATTTATCTATTGTTTTAAATGTTTTATCTTCTGGAGGTGGGAGTAACAGTGTTTATGACATCCACAGATGTTTTGCTTTGCCCAGTTCTGGGATTAATGTCTGGGTTGGGTTGCTTTGGTCTGGTCGGTCTGGCTTTGCAGCATCCCACCCTTTTGCATCCCTCTTACCACCCACATCACCCCTCCAAATATTATCGTCAAGCCAACCTCAAGCTTGCGTGAGGTTTCCACAGTCGGGGACTAACTCCAGGACAGAGCTTGTAATTACTCTGACCATTAACATAAACACAGTTCAGATGGTTTCTGTCTGCACGCTGGAACCATTTAAATTGAATTATGTATCAGATTTAGAGATTAGCTCTAGCGGATCTTGAATAATTCCAAAGGACAAATTACAACAGCAGCCACAATAACAGGGTGATTCCTCTGGAGCGACACCCCGCCCTGCCCAGGTCAAACTCACATCTACTAACGTCACACGACTAGTCGTGCCTCCTTCTTCTCTTTTCTTCACCAATCTTTAGTTAAATATTCACTAGTTGATTCTGTTGTGAAGCTGTCGGTCACCGTAGCTCTTTGGCATTTTTTCTCCTCTCTCGTCTTTCTTCGGCGTGTTTGTTCCCTCCCCCTCACCTCCCCTCTTCGTGTAAGTCCACCCTCAGCACAGATAATGCGGGTGTTGGCTCAGAGCACCGAGGCTTTAACCTCTCCCTGCCCAGCTTTAACCCACAGGTGGAGAAGTCGCAGACTGCTGCATGACTCAGGTGCTGCTGTTAGTAAAATGAACAAGTCAACAAGTTACTCCAGCTCTACATGGCTCTTTTGTAATGTCCTTACCTGGTTGCATGCATAAAAAACTGTTTTTTGTTTGTTTTTTTGCAGACACGCCACCATTTTTAAGAGAAGCCATTGCATAAAAGATAATTGCATCTGCAGTTAGGCCACTACTAGATACATTTGTTGTTTGTAACAAACATTTAATATGAAATTGACTGAGGTGTAAAGTGTAATGTTGCATGACCTGATCTCAGAAGGTTTCAGAATGAATGAAAAGGCCCTCTAGACTCTGCGGTGTGTTTTGTGAAGGAAGGACACATGACCTGAAACTAAAGAACGTTCTAAAAACGACTAAAATGATCATTTAGTCACACCTTTTCCTCTCATCAGACTGGGCTTTGTGTTGTGTTGTTTGTCAGATGGTGACGCAGGGCTGGAGCGTCTCCTGGGAGCTGCTGAGCGTCTCTTGTGGCTTTGTTGGGGATGAGATTGATTGTCTCTGTGTTCTCAGTGAAGATGCATGATGGGAATGGTTTTCCTCAGGAGGGCAGTGTCATGGAAACCGGGCCTCGAATAAACAAGCTGTGGGAAAATATTTAGCTCTGACAATTTTGGGAATTATATTACTCTAAGTAGGAATAGATTGTTGTTTCAACTGGCCGATATATTTGGCCAATATTGTTTTTAATATAACGCATAAGCCGATATACCTCTTTAGTACTGCCGATTTAAAGTCAGGCACATCCGCAGGCAGCCTGGTGCTGCTGCAGAATTATATTTACCTTTCTGAAAAAAGATGCTCTATAAAGTTATTGTCAACTGACATTTTTTATACTCACCTGTTTTTCTATTTAATACTTGGTCAGTTTGTTGATTTGTTTGATTAACTTTGTTTAAATGTTTGATTTTAATACCGAGCACTAACTTTAGATTCCAGAGTTCAACAACTGATTCAGGTTCAGAAATGTGCACCCACTGTTGTTATTAGTGACATTTTAGCATACAAATAAGGTGGAAAAGATTTAAATATCGGCCATGAAAATTGGCTAAAACAATCGACAGCAGATATCGACCATTGGCTGACCCCGACTTCTACATATCCACACCAGTATCAGCAATAGAAAAACCCGTATCGGTTGATCTCTAACAAAGTCAGCTAATTTAGTTATTTGAAGCTAGTAATAGACGTGATTAGATTAAAAGTCATGATACCAGATAATGAAGCCTTTGCTGTCACATGGTTGGGATGGGACATCGTGTGGGTCTGAGTTGGGTTGATTGGTTGGGCCAGGCTTAAACTATACTATCTTTTTGAACGATTTCATTTCAAAATGTATCAAAACTTTAATGTTGTGACTAAAGTGGCATCTGTATGAAGTCAGTTATCAGGTGTTGAAGTTCGAGGTAACATGGCATGTAGGAGGAAGCACGTGAAGCCCTGTGACCTTTCTATTACTAATTTCAGTCAGCAAATTCCAGGATACCAGTTAGATACACACACACACACACACACACACACACACACACACACACACAACTATACCAGCACTGGTATGCTTGTTTTGTTTGTATGAATTACCAATGGCAGGAGAAGGTCGCAGGTTCTTCTTGCGTGTGTTGGTTTTCTCCAGATTCTCTGGATTTGCACCTATGTCGGGTAAATTCAGTGCATCAGTATTTCCAGAATTGTAAATCACTTTGATTGAAGATAAACATGAACATGAAAAAAGGAACAATGGTAGCTTAATGTAGACCTTTGTTTTTCCTGCTGGTAGTCATCTGCCGTGTTAAAGGCTTAAGGCAGTATTAACAGAGCACGATGGAAGCAGATCTTTTCTTTTGTTTGTCTCACAAGTTGCATCAGCTCATGACAGGAAACAGCTGGATACTAAACACTGAAGAAAACTGTCACAATAAAACCAAAGCAAAACAACTGGCAGGATCCAAGGAGCATGTTATGGGATTTAGTGCCATCTAGCTGTGATGTTGCAGATTGCATCCAACTGAGCACAGCTCACGTCTCGCAAACGAGAGGAAAATATTTTGACTGAAGTTTTAATTTTGTTGCCTTTTTTTATTTAGATTTTCTGTATCTTATGTATAAAATCATTTAGCTGGAAATGGAAATGTTTTAAAATCAAAACTATTAAACCTAAATGCAAAGGAAATATAGTCTAATGATGAAGAATTACTTTGTGTTTTCATGCCTCCTGAGGAGAAACTTGTTTCAGGAAATCTAGAGAAACCCAATTATTCTTTTACTGTTTCCAAACTGAGCAACATCATGGTGCATCGCAGCAGTCGGTGAGAAGGATTCACATTTAGAGATCCTCTCGGTACATTTACAACTTTACAGGTGAAACTCAAAAATTTGAATATAGTGAAAAGTCCATTTATGTCAGTAATCCAACTTAGACTGAGAGACCATCTAAAGGCTCAGGAACCCTTTACAAGTGTTCTGGATTCATTATTCATTATTATTAGCTGATTAGAGTGTGACACTTGAGTCTAGAATATTGAATCTTTTCACAATATTCTAATTGTCTGAGATTCTGAATGTGGCATTTTCATCAGCTGTAGCCACAATCATCACAATTAGAACAAATAAAGGCTGAAATATCTGGATTTGCATGGAACGAGTCTATTTAGTTTCACATTTTTAGATGAATTACTGACATGAATGAACTTTTGCACCAGATTCTAATATCTCAAGTTTCACTTGTTCTGTCCGCAGAATTCTTTACTTGCTCCTTTGCAGGAATAAGTTTTAAGTTATTGGGTCAGATTATAAATTTACTCTATTTAAAAAAACAGTATACTCCATATTTAATAACAGAAAAAGGTTGATTTTTTTACATGATTTTTTTGTAGGTGAATGATGAAAAAACACACACACATCACTGTTGTCAGGAGTATATTTAGAAATCTTTCAGAAGAGTTCCCTGACTTTTAAGTCCTCCTGCAGACCTTTGTGGTTCAGGTTAAAACCTGTGTGGCCCACTTCTTTGATCCCCTCCAAACCCAGACTCTTTGAAAGCTGACCCAGATTTAGCAGCTTGCCCACAGCCTCGTCTCCTTCTGCTCTGCCTGAACCTAAGCATGCGTAAGTGATGGACGGAGTGAAACAGAGGGATTACAAATAAAGAATGGGCCACAGCAGCAGCAGCAGGATTTAGTGTGACTGGTGAAGTTGGGCGTTCCTCATGTGAATTGGAATTCCAGAGGCCAATACTGGCCAAGGTTGAAGGCTCAGCACATACCTTCCATATTAGTCAGTGTGGCTTGGTGCGAGACAGTTAGAAAGAGGGAGGGATTAGTTGTTTTGTTACTGGCACATTTTTAAGATCTGTACCAGCACCTGACGTGGTTGACAGAACTTGTTTCTGTTGCAAGAAACATAAGAAATCATTTTAAAAAGGCCAAAAGAATGCCTAAACGTCGAGGATCGGTGGAAGAAACGATACGGTTGGGGCAAACGATTTAATGAAGCGTAAAAACAGAAGTTTTTTTACTTGAAATGCGGGAAAGGGAGTAGGAAACAAAAGGAAAAGATTGACAGGAAACAAAACACAGAAAGAGGAAACTGGTTCAGTGACCTTCACGCTGAAAAGGCAGGAAATGAGAGTGGAAGGAATTAGATGGAGGGGCAAATGTTCCAGCTGTGACCCTGAAGGAAAGTTTTAGACCAAGCAGGGCAGCCCAGGGGCATGAGAATGTCACACACACACACACACACACACACACACACACACACACACTGAAGAATGGAAACCCAGACTGTATGTTTTTCAAATTGAGGAAAGTAATTGTCCATCTGCACGGTTCTGCAGGTGCAGCAGGTTATGTCAGAGGAACAAGAGCGAGCTGCTGGAAACCACTGCGGCGGCGTCCAGATGAACATGGCGGCAGCTCGAGTCGAGCTGTCAAGCTTGGGAAATGGAATAATAGACGAGTGGAAAAGGACAAACAGCTAAACAGAGTGAGGATTTGACTCACAGCCCGTCTCAGATTGTGGTCCAAATGCATAATTGCACATTTGTCAGCTAAATAAAGCTTCACTCATTGAGGCGTCTATATTTACAACAGAGGGGAAAGTGTTTAGAAACAGCTGCATTGAAACGAATGAGGAAGAAAACGGTGCAGGGAAGGATGGATGACTTTCTGAGGGGGGAAACGCACACTGTCTCTGGCTTAAAACGTGTCCGATTCTGATCACTTGCTTTTCTGTCATTCCTCTACCCTTCCTGGGTTTTCCTGTTGCGCTGGATTCTATTTCGAGTGACGCCCAGGTGCCAGGGAGGATGAACAGCCAGGAGAAAGACGCTGTGGCATTTTGAAAAGTGGTAGCAAAGCCTTTAAAATGGGCCTTCCTAAATCTGCAACAGGAAGGCTGTATCCTCCTACTTCAAACAAATGAAGCTTTTCCTCATATCCTCTCTACCTCCATGGATCATGTATTTTAAAGCCTTTTTGAAAATTCAGTTGTGGATGTTTGAGTTCAGCCTGAATCCGAGACAGTCTCTCTCTAAGTGGAAGCAGCTCCTCGGAGATGTCAGTTTGGGTTGTGGGATTGTCTCGTGGTGTGCCAGAGGCTTATTTTGTGTGCTGCTCGACTATTTCTGTCTGCGATCTGTGTATGTCTGCTTTTCAAGAGACTGGCTTGTTTGTTTCTCGCTAGATATTATCCACGGAGGCCATACTCATGACACACACACACACACACACACACACACACACAGCTCAGGGCGTACCGACAATCTAGTCCAAACTCTTTACATCATCTTTTATTTCATCCAAACTTGTCATTTATTGACTTACAAGCTGAATTTGGACGCTAACAGAATTAACGCTTTATGTACGAACGCAGAAATAAAAATGTAAACGTTTGTAACGAGCCCGGTGAGGATCTTTTACAGCCAGATGTCCTGACTTCACTCCGTCCATAAACTGTGTGGGAATCTGGCAAAATCCATGTTTTGTTAAGAGACTTTAGTAAGTCGTGAGAGCCATTAGCATATGGCTTACTAGGCAAACATATATTTAAGGTATTTAGGCTCTTGTGAGCTTGTTAGGTAGAAAAATACAGCACATTTCAGTTACGGCTGGTCTTTGAAGCTTTATGTTTCTGCCACTTTGCTGTGATAAATGGGTCTGCTCCGGTGAGCGTTTGAAGTTTAAAGTAAAACGCACTCACTTGTGTAGCTTTATGCTGACATCCACCATGCTGTAGTTGAACAAACGCCAGCCCACGCTGGCCACTTTTACACAAACCTTTCAAAAGTTACTGATTTAATATCAGGTCAAACATCTATTTCCTTCTAAGGCTAAAGTTTTATTTTATTTCTAATGTAAACACAAACATTCTCGGGGCTCGTAAATAGAAGCTGATGCAGGATGACCTAAGATTATGTGGCGTGGAAACAGATTTGTCACCTTGACCCCCCCCCCCCCCCCCCCCCCCCCCCCTCGTGTCCTTGTCACCTGTAATAACAACAAACACGGATTTTCCATGCAAAGCAGGAAAAGTTTGTTTTCATGTCTAGGAATGCAAATATTAAGGTAGGTATTTGATGTACTGATTTATTTTTCACTCATTTTTAGCATCTGGATGCGTTTAAAATATTAACCGTAAATGGGTGTCATTGCCCTTTTAAATAACTCATAAACTCTTTTAGTCCAGAGTTTATTTATGAAGCTACAGCTTCTGATTAAAGTAATCATTTATGAGTTTTACACAGGAACACATCAGAATAGACCTAAAACTACCTCCTCTTGGTTTCTAATTAAGATGCAGTAAAATTCAGAGTTCCTCAGCAAAAACATAAATAAAAACATAGCCAGACCACTTTGGTTTGTGAATATGAAATTTTCCAATAATGAATATGAGGTGTACAATATAATTTAATCAGGACAAGACAGTGGTGTAGTCTACGTGATGCGCAGGTATTCGCTGTATAACCACTAGAAATGGTTATAACCACTGAAAAATGCACAAAGATGCATATCAGTATGGTTCTGCCACATAACTTTCATCTCCCATCCTCAATAAACCTTCTCTATTTTACGAAGCGAGCCCTTTTGGACCAAATGGGCATCCATCAAGTGTGATGTTTGGTATGACGCAGTTATGTTGACGCGAGTCAACAACAGTGTTTTAATCTTCTACGACTAGATGAAAGGGTCCAACACAAGACAAAAGATCTCATCTGCTGTTGTCAAATGGTTTAATGATGATCAGCATCAATGGGCCTCCTTTAGGTTTTTTTTTAACCAAGGCAGTATGATGCAACTTGGTTGAGAGTATACCCACTATAAAAAACTAGACGACACCACTGGGTGGCTTATGGTGTTGTATACGCAGTCCAACATAGACGATTGTCCAGACCTTTACATAAGAGAACCAAACCAACAGTCATACATGTGCATGGCACATCTCAGAGGAGAGCCACCTCTTCAGGTCAAAACTAAATGGTAAATGGCCTGTATTTGTATAGCGCCTTCTTAGGGTTCTACAACCCCCCAAGGCGCTTCACAACACAATCAGTCATCCACCCATTCACACACACACTCACACGCTGGTGGGGATGAACTACATTGTAGCTACAGCTGCCCTGGGGCACTGACAGAGGAGACGCTGCCGTACACTGGCGCCACCGGTCCCTCAGACCTCCACCAGCAGGCAAGGTGGGTTAAGTTTCTTGCCCAAGGACACAACGACAGACTGAGCGGGTCGCGAACCTGTGACCTTCCGATTGCAAGGTGGCCACATAACTCCTCTGCCACCATCGCCCTAACTAAACCTAAGACAAGGGGCAAATGTTCATGTTTTGGACTTTGTAGCAATTAGACGATTTGGTTTCTTAAGCTTGTTGTCGACCAGAACCAGACGTAATCTGTTGTCTGTGTACCACGGATAAGTGTTGTTAGTGAGCCTGAGGTAGCGTGAGGTGACATCACATGTTGTTGGGATCACATCTTTTGCTGGAATATTCCCTATTTGTAATATCAGTTAATGTGATGTAACATCTTTGCTAGAGCAGATTCTTTACTGATACGCCACATCAGGTCTCTGATAACAGAATTATTCAACACATAATCAAACTCTTATTCCCAATATAGCACAAATTAAGATTTCCATATCTGACCAAATTTTTTGAATGTGTACATTGTAAAGGCAACAACAAAATAAGATTTATTTTATTATTAATACAAAAGTTGTTGGTAACTCCTTTAGCTATTTCCATATGGTGGAATAACAAAAGATCTTTGCTAATATGTTTATTAGCTGATCGTTTATTCGTAATACCAATTTCATGAACACTGGGTTTAATTTAACGCTATTCAGGTTTTACACAGAAAACAATGTTACAACTACTATCACCGTTTATGTCATAGCATCATTTTAGAACATGTCTCCATCCTTTTGACTAAGAGAAGAAATCCAGCAGCTGGAAGCGGGATGCGGGTGCTGCCACCCTAAAGCCACATCAGTTAATCCATATCACGCTGCTGGCCTGTGGCACCTCAAACAGGATGTTGGTTAAATGCTGCAGATGTGATCGTTTATCGTGTCGTGCTACTGCACACACAATTTTTTGGTGTTAAGTGGAAAATCAGTAGGATTTATAATCCCAAGGTACCACACCCGACATGGCTGGTAGATGTGCAAACTGGGTTTTGTGTGTTTAGTGGTAATGTGTGGCGTGTGCATGCATGTCAAACAGCTGTTTTACACCTGGCAGCTGCTAAAAACGAACATCAGTCAAAATCCATCAACAGGTGTTTGCTATGCCAGAGTACATGTATACATATAAATACATGGACTTGAGTCAGCAGTGGCTCAGGAGGTGGAGTGGGTTTTCCAGTAACTGGAGGATTGCCAGTCTGATCCCAGTTTCTTCCTCGTTATTCTGCTGTTGCGTCCTTGGGAAAGATGATTTACCTTCCTTGCCTGTGTTGGTGGTCAGAAGGGCTGATAATGGCATCCTTGCCTCTGTCAGACTGCCCCAGGGCAGCTGTGGCTAGGGTTTAGTGTGTCTCATTTGCGGGTTGTCCTCTCTTGTTTGTCTGTAAGCCCAGTTCCTCTGAGGTTGGGTTACTCTTGGAGTCAGAGTCCAGTTGTATTTCTTCTATTGAGCTCTATTGTTTGTTCTGTTGTCAGCTCTGTCTCCTCAGTGTTTAACTGCTGCCTTCTTTACTTATCGAGCCAAAAGGGCTCTTTGTCTTGTGGGTGTGAGTAAAACTATATGTCTGCTGTTGGTTTGTAGCTAAACAATGATCATGTTCATCTCATGTAGCTTAGGAAAGACCCAGAAACATGATCAGGTTAATCACTGAATCTCATTGTTTTTGCAGAATTCCAGATATGTCGCAGAATTTTCTGTTTCTGTTTGCTTGATCTCAGATCTTTGTCCATCGTCGTAGTATTTAGGAATGAAACTAAAAAATGTTATTTTATGATTCTTGTGTGAAGTTTTTTCTTGTCAGTTAACATGTAAGTTATATGTGTTAAAAATCTTCCTCTTCTTCTGCATTAGTAGTTCTAATAACCATTCATTGATCAACTCAGTCACATATTTAGTCCCCCACTCTCACTTGGAAATCTTTAACATGAAGTTCAACACATGCAGACCCATTTCTAAATTGCCCTTTATCTCTAAAGTTTTAGAAAAAGTCGTGGTCGATCAACTGATTATTTTTCTGGAACTTCACAACAGCTTTGATAAATTCCAATCTGGTTTTCATAAAAATCATTCAACAGAAAAAGCTTTGATTAAAGTTTCCAGTGACATCATGATGGCTGCAGACAACGGGGAATTTACAGTCTTGTTGGATCTTTCTGCAGCTTTTGACGATGTTGATCACATCACCTTAGTTAACAGACTTCATGACTCAGTGGGAATCTCTGGAACTATTCTAGACTGGATCAGATATCTTTCTAACAGAAGTTTCAGTGTCTGTATAAACCTCGTCATGTCAGATTCTAGTGGGGTACCCCAAGGCTCTGTTTTGGGTCCACTCCTGTTTTTACTATATATACACTCTCTTGGACAGATTATTGATGCTTTTCATGATGTCTCCTATCACCTATATGCAGATGACATTCAGCTGTACTGCTCCTTTAAGGATTCTGAGTTCCATAAACTGGCTGAACTACTAGAGTGTCTATCAGCGATCACTAGCTGGCTAGAAGATAACGTCCTTCAGTTAAACTCTGAAAAGACTAAATGTCTGATCATTGCCCCTGAGAGCATGGCTCCTCTGATTAGTCAACAACTTGGTCATTTAGCTTCTGCTGTCAAGTCAAACTTGAGGAATTTGGGTGTTTTTGACCAATCAATGTCTCTTGAAGGTCACTCAAAAACGCTGGTCTGCAACTGTTTTTATCACTTGAGGAATATCTCCAGACGGGTGTCAAAACATGAGCTTGAAATGGTTCTCCATGCCTTTATCTCCTCCCATCTGGATTACTGTAACACACGTTTCACATGTTTTAACTAAAAAGTCCTTGACCGCCTTCAGTTGGTCCAGAACTCTGCAGCGAGGCTCCTAACTGGAGCAAACAGAAGAGCTCACATCACTCCTATTCTGATGTCTCTGCACCGGTTACCCATTAACTTTAGGATTCATTTTAGAATCCTGACTATAACATACAGGGCTCTACATGGCCAAGCTCCTCCTTATGTTACTGAACTGTTAAAGCCTTATGCTCCAACCCGAGCCCTCAGGTCCGCAAACCAGAACCTACTAGAAGTTCCAAAGACCAGATATAAAAGTCGAGGTGATCGCTCTTTCCAGGCTGTTGCATTCCAACTTAGGAATGAACTTCCTTTATCCTTACGTGTTACTGACAGTCTTTAAAAAGCAGCGAAAGATCCTTTTATTTAAAACTGCTTTTACATAAATCTTTTGTTTTGGTTTTTTCCTTGTTTTTTTCATTTGAACAATGACTTTTTAACTAGCTTTCATTTGATTTATGATCATTTTATAATTTTACGACTTTACCCTTTTATTTAAAACAGCTTCTAAATCTTTTGTTTTCTGATATAATAATCTTTATCTTTATGTTATGATCTTTTGTTGTTTTGTTTTTATGACTTTATGATTTGTTGTTCTTTGTGATTTTTCTTTCTGTGATAAGTGCTTTATAAATAAACTTTACTTAACTACCTACTGCTACAACAATGGCTTTTAACTAGCTAAATGACCTTCAAATGTTTTGAGAGGTTTTTATTTTTATAAACAGGCAGTGCATTTGCCTTGTTCTTTTATTGTGAAAGTTTTTTTAATGAAGTTTTGTTATAGATTATTACAGTTGAGGCTGGTTTGATTTATTAAGCCTTGTATTTCAGTAGTTTTATCACATTTGTGCACTTATGACCTGCAGCTGCAGAAGGAATCTGATCAACAAGCCACGTGTTAAACTGATAAACAGACAGCATACCAAAAGGTCAGCTGACTGAATTTGCAGTAATGTGCCAGACAGAAACAGAGGAATGTTGGATCTGGATTTCTACCTTCACATCAACTTTCTTTCTTCGCATGCAATAGTGGTTCTTATAGTGGGGTGCACCAAATATGGTTTCATAAAAACCATTAAAACCAGTTCCAGCCCAACTGATATTATCAATTTCCCCACATACAAACTATTAAAACCAGAACTTAAAATTTTATTTACAATAAACATTTAGACTCTGTCCATCATGTAAAATGAAACTGTTGTTAGAGAGCTCTCCGGTTGAGTCTTTTCCTCTCCCATCAGCCAGTCTCGCTGAAAGTCTTTCTGGAATTATGTCAGCTGCAGACATTATGTTTGAAATAATAATGGGAAGGGTGCGCTGCTGATTTACGCAGAAATGTAATATGATTGGCAAGCGCTCTTATGAAGTTGGCTCGGTGATTTTCTGTATCTGTTTTTCTTGCATTTAGTCTGCAGCTGGTTGGCATTTCCACTGTGGTCCCATGACTGAACAGTTGATATCAGGGTGGAGAGCACAGACATTCCTCACCAGGGCTGCAAATCACAGATTTTCATCAAATTTATCCTTTTTTCTACATCAAAAATGTGCACCAACATCTATGTAAAAATAAGAATTTAAACAGATATAAAATGCAGAAAAAACTTGAAAATCCTCATGATTGTGAACATGAACCCACGCCTGCTTCTGAAAAGCCCAAAGTCGGATAAATCACTTCTGGTTTGGTAGTTGTGGGGACGAGGCTTTTCTCCTACAGGCTGTTTGAGTCAAACTCCACAGCTCCCCGCGTAGCCTCGAGAGGGGACGCGGTGACGGACAGCCTGCAGAGCAGCTTTCATTTCCAGCAGCTGGAATAGATCATGATGATGGTGAAAAACAGGAAGGAATCGTGACAATATTTCATGCATGTTTTTGAATTACTCTTGCTACAGTTTCCAACTTTTTTCATCTTCATGTTTTTTTCTGCAAATGAAAACAAAGATGACATTTTCTTATCTGCATGAACTCGAGCAGAAAGAACTCCGTGTATTTCTTTTTGGGTCAATGCCTCCAAACAACTCAAGGACATCGTCATTTGTTCAGCCTCACTTTGAAACTTGTTTTTAGTGATCCTGACTCTAAAACTTCAACAGTTTTGATGTTTTAATTAGAAATGTTGAAAAAAAACATTTCAAATAACTATTTCCTATTATTTTATTATCTCTTGCTGACATTTATACTTTTATTATTTTATATTTTGGGGCTTTTTTCTAGTTTGAAGTCTTGTAGTAGAGGAACAGCTTCCCTAGAGAAATGTTTGTTACCAGCTCAGAGCAGGAGGTGATGTAATGTCTGAAAACCTTTAAATAAACAGACAAATATGGTATTTTTTAAAGTTTTTTTATTGCAGCAAAAAAAAAACAGAGCTGCTGACTGATGCATGTATTTTCTTTACTCATATTTCATCTTCTCCAAATGAGTCGTCCCAACTAAACTGTTGCTTTGTTTCCGTTTCAGCGTCGCTGCCCTCCATCATTCTTATGGTCGTGTCCAAACCGTATCAGCGGGGGGTTTATTGTGATGACCAGAGCATCATGTACCCCCTGAAACCAGACACCATCACCCACGGCATGCTGGCAGCCATCACCATCTCCTGCATTATTATCACTGTAAGTTTCTCCATTCATAAATTCTTTAAGAAAACAGAAAATTGGTGTTTTTGTTTATATAATGGTGCAAAAAATGTGTTTCTCTTTTCTTAGATCTCATCTGGAGAGGCTTATCTTGTCTACAGAAAGAGAATTTTCTCAAATTCACATTTCAATCAATACGTAGCTGCGCTCTACAAGGTGGTGGGCACCTTTTTGTTTGGAGCAAGTGTCAGTCAGTCGCTGACTGACCTCGCCAAGTACACGATTGGCCGCCCGAGGCCTAACTTCATGGCTGTGTGTGCCCCGAAGGTCTGCACAGGGTACATGCAGGTGATCAACTGCACGGGCAGTTTAGCCGACGTCACAGAGTCGAGGTAGGAAAGGAAACATACAACTTAGATGGTTTTGGGGAAAAAATTGACAGTAAAAATCTGCAAAATATGGCAATTAAGGCAATTTTTGGGATTCATTTTTAACATTTCAGTTTTTATAAATGTATATAAATAAATAAGTATACTGTTTCTTTCCTTTTCACAGATTGTCCTTCTATTCAGGTCATTCCTCTTTTGGAATGTACTGCATGCTCTTCCTAGCGGTAAGTGCTTTTCTGTGTGCTGTTGGAATGCAAAAATCTCAGTTAGCATTACAGTCTCCTGCTAGGTCCATGACAGAACGGCCTCGTGCATTAGAAACTGTAATCAAGGGCCGATTGTTGAGAAGAAAAGACCCACAGAGCCAGTTTAAGCCTGTGGACATGAAGGACCAGAGAAGGGCTCAGTGGAGGAATGTAGATGTGATCTTGAAGCTTCTGCAGCCTTTTTCCAAAGCTGCCTTGGTTTTGTTAGGCAGTTGGTGTCTTTCACCAGAATGACCTCGGTTCCAAGATTCAGGAAGGAAGCTAAAAGCTGAAAACGACAGACACCAAAAACAATTTAAACTTACTTTACCTAATCTTACAAATTCAGGACTTTTCGTTTAGCACATACATGCTACAGAAATTTTAAAATATGCACAATAAGATAAAAAAAATCCAGGGGAACCTTCATTTTTGCAGATGAAAAATCTTTTGTAACTAATTAGAGGTGGAATATGTTTAGCAGCTGTCTCATTTTCTTTGATACAGCATAAAAATATTTTAAAAAGATTCAAACTACTGAGAAAGTTTTCAGCTTGAGAAGTTTTAAAGGCGTGGTTCACTGATAAAATATTTTTTAATGATTATTTCTGATTATAATCAGTCACTCTGAGTTTTTCATGTAAGCTGAACATGAAAATAGTCTCCTACACCTATCTGCTGCATTAGCTTCTGATAGAAAATAGACGGTGAAACTCTAGGATTAGAAAATCCAGACAGATCTACGTCACACTGTCACTTAACATTCATGGACTCACCCATCTTGACTCACGACGGGGAAGGCTGTTGTTGGTTTAGCGTCCAGGAAACAGCAGAGAACGTCTCGGCTAGTAGAAGCTAACCGTTAGCATTAGCTACTCCACCACACAGCAGAACTCCTCCAGGCTTGTGTTATTAGTGGAGATAAAACATCAACGTTGCAGAGCAAACAGAGTCAATGGTAGAGTCGTGTTGCTGTTAGCCAATCAGAGGCAAGATGTCCAAATATCAGGACATAAGACTCCAAATCCTGTCGTCTGAAGCTACTTTCTGCTCCAGCTGACTTCTCCATCCTCACACTGGTGCACTGAAGCTTTCTTTCCCCAGAGTACGACTTGCAAAGCATTCATTCCTACTAGACCACTGCAAATGTATTGATTAAATGAGTGAACCACGCCTTTAAAATGGACAAAACCAATATTAGCTGATTAGCCACATTATTAAGATAATTCTGTTACTGTAAGTAATGCACTGATGGTTATAACTACTCCACATAATCACGTCTGTGTCTGTTTTAGACCTGAAAGTTTTATATTATAAAAACCAGCCAGCCAGCATACTTCAGCTCAAACGACAGGCAGAAGAACTCCAGCTTCTGTTGAGTTGCATCAATATTTAAGTCTGTGATGTTTTGTCTGGCAAACACTGCAAACAAGCTGAGCTAAGCTGTGATTTCAAGCTGCGGGTTGTTTTAAGTGTGCTGCAGTGTGAAGCGTGGCAGAGGGACGCAGGTGCCATGCCAGTTATCGCACCTTCAACAGCAGCTGAGAGGAAACTTTGGGACATTTATGCTTTTGCCAGATTCATAAAACATTTTGGCATTTAGTTCTGTTTTAAAATGGAACACTCGAGAGTTTATTCATTCATACTGGATATAATTTAGTGTTTTACTCAACACCGTTTAGAGTCAGTTTGAGGCATTTTAAGTAGGTATGAAGTCACTTTTTTATTTGAATTGGTCGTTTTGGGGATGTACCGATGCCACAGCAAACAAAACCAAACTTTTTTGTTTGATAGCATTTTTGTTGTCCAGTTTTGCTAACAGCTCCTTTTTCCTTTTCCGTCTCCGATCACAGCTCTATGTGCAGGCCAGACTTGCGGCTAAGTGGGCCAGACTTCTCCGGCCCACCATCCAGTTCTTCCTGGTGGCCTTCGCCGTGTATGTGGGCTACACCCGAGTCTCTGATTACAAGCACCACTGGAGCGACGTGCTGGTGGGGCTGCTGCAGGGAGCCCTTGTTGCTGTGCTCAACGTGAGTCTCCAAGACAACGACCTTCAAACCGCTCCTGATCCCATCAGGAGACGGTTCACGCTTCCACCAAAGACCTCTTTTGTTTCCTGTAAACTCCTCGGTTATTTAAACCACTCTGACATTTTGGCATTTCGTCTTTTTGTGAAGTAACCTCAGCCTCGTGCTTCATGACATCTTAACTTTTGAGTCTTACCACCGTTTTGGAAAAGCAAACACGGGTGAGACTGTCGCAAACATCAAAATGACATTTAATGGAAACCTTGCTGTTAGCGATACTCCCTTCAAAGTGCACCATCATTTATTTTCACGTCTTTAACAGAGAGTTGGTAACGTGTAACACGGCAGCATGATGCGTTTGGGGTTAAGCTCACAAACTCAGAGCTGCCAAAACGTCCATTCTCCTCAGCGTCATCCAGCTGGGCTGCTTTATTGTTTTGGCCACTTCCCTGTTTTGACTGAACCACTGTCAGAAGTGCCTGGTGGAAACTTTGTGTGGGTTTGTGCACGTATGCGCGTGTGTGTGTGATTAATTGGGTCCTAAGTTGACGCCTTTGGTCTTCAGCGTGCTGTAAGCCATAAGAGCCCCTCCGAGGCCCGGGGTTTAATAGCCTACAAGGCTTGTTCCAGCTCTCTGTGTGTTCCCCTCAGATGTGAGTGTGAATAAGTGTGTTATTTAACATCTGTGCACAAACCTCTCCAGACATGTGTAATCACAATTTCCAGCCCTGCCCTCACATCCTCCATATCCCTTACATGTAACCAGCTTTTTTTCCTCTCTTTTTTTTTCAGGTTCGCTTTGTGTCGGATTTCTTTAAGAAGCGTCCTCCCCGTTGCACCAAGTCGGACACGGTCGATAGCGAGGACTCGGGAAGAAAACCAAACCTGCAGATCATGGACGCGGAGCACGGGAACCATTACAACTTCCACAACGATCCTGGCACTTTGTGACACTTGGCTGTAGCCTGCAGAGCCCCAAACCTGTGTGATCGGTTCTAACGCAGGAGCTACGACCTCTCAGCCTGCTGTGCGTCACTCGGGAGAGAAACCCGGGTCATCTGACTCTGCGGGCTGATTCCTGTGCTGGAACTGTTACGATTTCTTTGAGATTTCTCCATCCTCGTTCTATTTGCTTATGGAAGGAGCGGGATTCTTCAGCTTTTGGCCTGCAAGGCTCCTTTCCTCTGTTTCAACCACTCACACCCCACCTGCTCCACTGGACTGACTGGGGGGGTCACATCACCCCCCCCCCCCCCCCCCCCCCCCCCCCCCCCCCCCCTCAACGACATGATGATGACTTCCTTTTGGCTTAAAGCTGCAGGATATGAAGGAGTCAAAACTCACGGAAGTGAGGGAAGTCTTCCCAAATATGAAATATCCATGCCTTTTCTGACACTTTTCTAGAGTCAGAAAAAGAAACATATCCGTTTTTTTTATTATTTTGGCAGAATTTGTATGAGCTGTTATATTTAATGAGTCGGAGTTTAGCTTTATGAAGTGATAGCGGCTGTAACAACCAGCAACTATGAGACAAAAGCATCTAAATCTTGTTTGACGGTAAGATTGAAGTAGCAGCAAATGATTATATTTAACCATTGAAGCTTTAACCTTTTTCTAGTTTTTAATTTTGTATAAAAATGATGCAAATCATTAGAAGTTGTGTTAGAAAAGGAGAGTTGCACAATGCGCACCTTAAACTGGCTACACACCAGAGAGGAGGGGTGTTGCACAAGCACAGAGTTCAAACACGAAGACACGAGCACCGTTTGTTAACAAGCAGCATTCGTTATAGTTAACCTCTATTCTTATTCATATTGATGAGTTTCTCTGACATCCTTGTGCATCATCTGAAATTAGATGATGAGCATTTCCTTAAACTCCTGATAAATGTTAAAAATGATTTTCCCCAGTGTGATTTTTTGGTAACACTTTACAATAATGGTCCCTTTCTTAACATTACTTAGTGCATTATTAAGCATTAATAAACAAAGGATCCCTTTATTAACATTCCTGATCACTATTGAGTGTCCTTAAGGTTAGGACAAAGGGCCAGGGGGGCAGTGGCACCCCCAAGGGGTGGCCAGGGGTGGCCACCCCACTGGCCACCAGGGCAGACCAGTGTTCTTTAATAAGTCATTAATGTTCACACAAACCATACATTTATCTTATTTAATGAAGACACGTAAAACCCTATAAAAATTATACATTTCATGAATAAATAATCAGAATAAAAAAAAGTTTATGTCGCTGCTGCTCACCATTTTCAAAACAAAAGTTTCAATCACCAGAGTTTTTGTGGCTGTTTTAGTGAAGAAACGACAGGCGAGTTAAGCTGTTCTAAAATTCTAAAATAACTGTTGAAATAACATCAAATAACTGTTTCAAATGTCTTTTTCTAAAATGTTTGTGTTTCTCTGATTTGATGTAAGTGTGCTGGATGCATATTGTTATTTTTTGTTTTTATGAAAATGAATAAAGGAGCATTTACTGCATCACCACAGGCTAAACTTTCCCAGAGTTACCACGACGATCAATTTGGTGTGCCACCCCAAAATTTTCTCTGGCCCCATGGCCACCCCTATGAAACCTTTCTGGGGGCGCCACTGCGAGCGAGGGGGGGTGTCTGCTTAGTAATGCATTACTTAATATTAGAATTAATATTAAGTAGTTGTTAATACTTCATTTAATAGTTTATTAATGCTTAATAACACACTAAGTAACATTAATAAAGGGACCCTTATTGTAAAGTGTTACTGATTTATTTTTTTCTTCAATTGTGGGAAAACTGACATCAATGAATGAAGCTCACGTTTGATCACACTGCTACCACTATGTGCCAATCAAATATTTAGCAATTTGGCTGCCGTCTTTTTTCTTTAATTATAACGTTTTATTTCACTAAAGACAAAACAACCATTTTTTAAAAGAGTTTAATTTATATTGAAAAACTAAAATGTATATATTCACTTTGATGAGGCTGGAATTGTTGATGTTTTTGTGCAATCATGCTAGCCACTATGAGCCACAAATACTTCAGCAAAAGAATTTGTGAAGGATGTTTGCTTTTATTTCAGTGTAGTTTTTCATTTCACATGTGCCGACTGCTTTTGCTCGTGCTTTCTCAGACGGGTAGATCAAACCTACCAAATGGACTTGGTTCCAGGTCCAGACATTAGTCAGACGCCTCAGCAGAACCTTTAAAGATCTGTTATAATTGTGTTTTTGAAGCTGTTGACACTTTGAAGATTGTTACTTTTTCTATCTTTTTGTGTATCAGACTTGTTTGTGTCTCTTGTAAATAATTCAGACCCCTGGTGGATTAATCAGACAGACCACTAACCTGATCGGATCGATCAGAAAAAAACATGAAGGCGGAGAACCTCACCTGAACTCTAAAGAGAGGAAAACCCAGAACCATGAGAGAATGAGCTGAAACTGGTAGCAAACACACACGGATGTTAATGTTGAAATATTACAGTTTGATCATCCTTCGTTTTAATAGAATCTGGGTGTTTTGTGCCATTTTTATTGTTTTCATAAATTTAATACCTGCAAATTTTTGCTTAAGAGTTTTCAATAAAAATGTATTTTACCCTCACATGTGTGATGTGTTTAGGTGGAGTTTCTCAGTTTGTGTGACTTTCTTTTTAAACAAGATTTCACTAAACTAAAGTTTGAAAAATTGCGATTTCCCCATCAGACAGACATGCAGTGACCAAAACATCAGCCAGAAAGCAGAGGAACTGAGAAGTGGTCTGTGGTCACCATCTGCAAAACCACTCCTTTACGTGTATATAGCACCTACACAGAAAAATTACAAAGTGGTTCACAAAAAAAACACATCAAAATTAAAATATGATTAAAAGACAAAGAGAAAGTAATAATGAACAAATGAATAAAGAACAATAAAAACAAAGAAGGTCATTAAAACAAATGAAGGATCACTGAAAACAGAAAAGGTCATAATATAAATGAAAAATCACAAAAGACTAAACCATTTAACACAGCTGTTTTTCACCGACACAGGATTTTTTTAAATAAGGAATTAACTTTTAAGAGTTTAGATATCTGCCATAAATATGAGTAAAGAATATCTTCATGTACACAATCACAAAAGTTTCTTTCTTTCTTATTTAAACACAGAAAATAGTTGATTTACACAAATGAAGTTGAATTGTCACAAAAAGCCAGATTCTTGTGAAATCCAACATGTGGTTTAACTTCTCCTGCCTTTCTCTGGAAGATTTATCATTTTACATTTGGAAACACACTGGAAAGCTCCTAATTTATGACACAATTTTCTTGCACACTAAATGATCCTTTGCAACAAGAATAATTAAAACCAAGTGTTGTAGACTTAGAGAAAGTTTAGTCAAGGTTTCCCCCAGCTGCCTTGGTGTGGCTGGAGAAAGGAACGAGCCACAAAAATAAACGGGAGTATTTATAACGAAATAAACACTGGATCCTCTGGGACACTGGTGGGAGTTTTGTTGGCGGCAGTATTGAAAACCACTGTCATCCCTCATTTAAAACCATATTACTCACTGGCATTTTGTGAACGCTGTGTGTGAGCGGGGCTATTTTTTAACATGATGTCAAAACAAGGAGGAGTGGAAAACATGAAGGTATTTTATTTACATGAATATTTGGCTATTCAGCTTCTTCTGGGTGATTTATAAGGTGTGAGTTCATTGCTGTGTCATTAATCTCTTCCTTTACTGATGTATTTACCTTTAAGACCCAAACAAAACTGAACCTCACCACTTTATAAAAGATGATGTCATGCTGCTGAAGTAATGAAGCTTTTTCTGAAACTGCATCTGAAATCTTTTATCTAGCATCAGATTGGTGGTCACTACTAGTCTGCCAAGCCATGTGTGAATATATAGTCTGGCCACGACCCATAGACGGATCTTAGTCGTGGGGCGGGATCTACGGCTGTCCTTCACACTGTCTCAGCGTGTTATTGGAACAACGTGACGTACTCACCGCTACGGATGTCAGTCCGCCATACTCCATCAAAGAAGATGCAAGTACATCCTTTCTCTAACTAAACTTAAGTACCTCCATCTGCTCGACTCAAAGAAAAGCCCAAGTCTAAATAGTCCAAACAAGCCACCACCATCTTTGTTATTTCAGTAACATTCCACCCACCAATAGAGCACTGTGATTGGACCGCTGAGGAGCCGTCGCCATCTTAGCTTTGCTTAGTCACACTAACATCCCGCCCACCTGACTGATAGAGCGCTGTGATTGGACCACCAAACCAATAGAGCGCTGTGATTGGACCGCTATCGATGTCAGTCAACGGGGCAGGCTGCCATACATCGTGAAAGAAGCAGGGAAGAAGACGAAAATACATTGTTTTTTCAAAATCAACGCGCTGTGATTGGCTGCCACAATACTGGCCGGGGCTGTGGAGGTTCCAGTGGAGCGTTACTAGACCGACATGCAAACCCAAATTATTTTACTTCGGTAAATAACGGTCTAGATTCTAGGCTAGGTCACAGCTTTTCAACAGATGTTTTCTTGTGGGGGTGATGGTATACACATCCAGAAGTTGGCAGTGGATTGAGGGATAGTATATATATATATATATATATATATATATATATATATATATATATATATATATATATATATATATATATATATATATATATATATATATATATATACATATATATATATATATATATATATACAATATTATATTATATTATATTTATATACACTGCTCACAAAAATTTAAGGAACACTTTTTTTATTGGGCCTGGCATGAAATCAATTAAACCTGTCTGATAATTTTCTGGTTGATTAAGCAGCTGAGGGCATTGTTAATCACTTTCAGCTGTATTGGTGTTCATGGACTTAACGACAGGTGCACTAAAGTGGCAACAATTACAAAACCCTCAAAACAGGACTGGTTTAACATGTGGAGGTCATTTCAAGTTTCTCCCTCTTGATCTTTTTTGGCTGGTTTTCCACTCGTGCTAGTTTTGGCTTGAGTAATTATCTCTACTGGCAGCATGAGGCGATTCCTTAACCCTACAGAAGTTGCACAGGTTGTCCAACTTCTCCAGGATGGCACATCCACACGTGCTGCAGCAAGAAGGTTTAATGTGTCTCCCAGCACAATCTCCAGAACATGGAGGAGATTTCAGGAGACTGGCGGTTATTCTCGGAGAGCTGGACAGGGCCGTAGAAGGTCCACAACCCATCAGCAGGACCGATACCTGCTCCTTTGTGCAAGGCGGAACAGGCTGAGCACTGCTCGTGCCCTACAGAATGACCTCCAGAGGGCCACTGGTGTGAATGTCTCTACCCAAACAATCAGGAACAGACTTCATGAAGATGGCCTGAGGGCCCGACGTCCTGTAGTGGGCCCTGTGCTCACTGCCCAGCACCGTAGAGCTCCACTGGCATTTGCTCAAGAACACCAGAATTGGCAAGTCCGCCACTGGCGCCCTGTACTTTTTACAGACGAGAGCAGGTTCACCCTGAGCACCTGTGATAGACGTGAAAGAGTCTGGAGAAGACAAGGAGAACGTTATGCTGCCTGCAACGTCGTTCAACATGACAGGTTTGGTGGTGGGTCAGTGATGGTCTGGGGAGGCATATCCATGGAGGGACGCACAGACCTCTACTGCCTAGGAAATGGTGCTCTGACTGCCATAAGGTATCCAGATGAAATCCTTGAACCCTTTGTCAGACCCTACGCTGATGCAGTAGGTCCTGGTTTTCTCCTAATGCACGACAATGCCCGGCCTCATGTGGCAAGAGTATGCAGGCAGTACCTGGAGGATGAAGGAATTGAAACAATTGAATGGCCTTCACGATCCTATGACTTAAACCCAATAGAACATCTGTGGGACATTATGTTTGGGTCCATTAGGCGGCGCCAGGTTGCTCCTCAGACTGTACAAGAGCTCAGGGATGCCCTCACACAGATCTGGGAGGAAATGCCACAAGACACCATCCGTTGTCTCATTAGGAGCATGCCCCGACGTTGTCAAGCATGCACACAAGCTCGTGGCGGCCACACAAGATACTGAAAAGCATTTTGAGTTGCAGAAATTAAGTTTTTGAAATAATGGACTAGCCTGCCACATCTTCATTTCACTCTGATTTTAGGGTGTCTACACAATTGAGCCCTCTGTAGGCTGAAAACTTTTATTTCCATTAAAAGACTTGGCATCCTTTTGTTCCTAAGACATTGCCCTGTCGTTATTTGTATAGATATCCAACTTCATATTGAGATCTGATGTATCTAATGTGTTTCTTTAAAGTGTTCCTTTCATTTTTGTGAGCAGGTATTTATTGAATGCATACACACATGCACATTTCAAAGCCCAGACTCATGTTTTTCACCTGAGTGGATATTTAAAAGACTCTGTGAGAAATTTGTCTTAAAATGAGGTTTAAAAATCAAAAAGAACACAAAAAGTTTTTTGAGGATGGGATGTTTTGTAATTTTTTGCCTTCATACAGTTGTAATAATTGTTTGTACTTTATCGGTCCTCTTGTTAAAATAGCTTCTCTGTGTTTGACCCATCCATGAGGAGCAGTGGGCAGCCATTTGCACAGCTTTATGTCAACATGTGCAAAGATTATCATTGGATATCAGTAAAAGTCTGTGCAAGATTTTAGTGGAGGTGGAAGTGATTGAAGACCTGCTGAAGATGCCACCAGATAGGAGTTAGACACATTTGTAAATCCAGCCTGAACAGAGCAACAACACAATTGCATTTTCTCATCATTGTTTGTCCCTCGGATCACAGGAAATGTTATTAATGGCTGCAGCCGCACCCTCAGCACAAAGTCAGGAACTGTTGTGTTTTTGTTTTGACTCAGCTCTATCTCAGTAGCAACAGCTCTGACTGAATCATCCAGCTGGATGTGCTTAATGTATTTTAGTGTACAAGGCAGAAGTTTTGCTGCAGGTCCTGAATCAGCAGCACGTCGCTGAGCTCAACAATGAGATGGCCGTGGAAGTGATGAGGAAATGTTGGAAACTCAGCTCTACTCAAACACAGCTGCAGCATCAATAGTCCTATTGCAGTATGCTTTTGTGTTAAAGTTATAAACAGTTTCCCATTGTAGAATGCTTCCTGAACAGCCTCTGTATGGAGAAACAGTGTTTGTCCTACAGGATGTTAAAGATGAGGTTTACAGAGAAACGTATAATACTTGTGTCACGGTTCTGGCTCCACTTCACATCTAATCACCCCAGAACTCCTCCACCTCAGACCCAAACCTGCCCCAGAACTCCAGTAACCAGCCTCCATCACACTCGTCATCCCCCTCAGACCTAACCAGCGTCAGGACTCCACTATACCCAGCATGCACCATTTCTGACTTCCTGCCCACATCAGGACTATATCAGGAAGTCCTCTGCTTCCGCCCAGGGCTCAATCATCGTTCCAATCAACGTTCTGAACTCCTTTCCAGACAAACATTTTCCAGAGCTTTCCAGACCTGCCAGTCAGTTTACCAGACCTGTCGACTTCCCGTAAGTTTATTTTCGTTATTATGGAACTACCACACGCTCTTGTTTCCTTTCGAGCTGTGTACAGTTCCTATATTACCTGCTTGTCTGTCCAAACCCAACGTCAGTCACTCTGCATTTGGGTCAACCACGCCACACCCGAACTCCTGCTTCTGCCTGCTCAGTTCAGACCTAGACCCTGACAACTTTTTCTTTTTGAAATGCAATCGGTCACTCAGAGTTTCCCATGCATGCAGAATATGAAAGTAGGTTTCTACACCTATTTCCTGCATTAGATAGAAAATAGATGGGGAAACACTTGGGTCAGGAAGAGCCACACAGATCTGCGTCACATTGAAAATAAGCATTCATGGACTCACCCATCTTGGCTCAAGATAGGGAAAGCTGTTGTTGGTTTAGCGTCCAGGAGCGCAGCAGACTGGTCTTGGCTAGTAGAAGCTAACTGTTAGCATTAGCAACTCCACAACATGGCAGAACTCCTCCAGGCTTTTGTTATTTGTGGAGATAAAACATCAACATTGCAGAGCAAACAGAGTCAGTGGTAGAGTCGCGTTGCTGTTAGCCAATCGGAGGCGAGATGTTTGCATATCGTGAATATTAGTAAGACTCTGAATCCTGCCGTGTTCTGCTCCCACTCCTCCAGCTAAATTCTACTTCCTGAAACATGAGCGCCAGAGCTTTTCTTCCCACAGAAAAGAGACCACTGCAAATGTACTGAAGTAACGAGAAAGCCCACTTTAAGTCTGAGCACAACCAAGACCGAAACATGCTGCTGCATTCTAAAAAAAGAAACTAAAATAAAATTTGGATTGAATGCTGAATAGTAAATATTACCTGCAGCCGAAAAGAGCTCTGATGCAGCTGGAGGTCACATCTGGCAGGAACCTCTTAGGATCTCTGCTGAAATAATTGTGAAATGTGAAATTAAGAGTGGTATGCAGGTTTCCACTTTTAGCCAGTGGCTGAACTGTCTGTAATGTCGGATTAATTCAAATGTTGCTGATGAGGTACAAAAGTGGCTGATGATTCTCCAAAATTCTCTTTTAACCTTTAATATACAGTTATTTGCAAAAGTTTTAGGCAGGTGTGAAAAAATGCTGCAAACAAAGAATGCATTGATCTTCATAAATAAACAAAAAACAGTGAATGAGCAAAAGAGAAATCTAAATTAAATCAATATTTGGTGTGACCACCCTTTGCCCTCCAAACAGCACCAGTTAAATTCTTCTAGCTACACTTGCACTCATTTGTTGTAGGAACTGGGCCGGTAGGTTGGAGAACTAACCACAGACCTTCTGTGGATGTAGGCTTCCTCACATCCTTCATCTCTTCATGTAATCCCAGACACACTCCATGATGTTGGGATCAGGGCTCTGTGGGGGCCACACCATCACTTCCAGGACTTCTTGTTCGTCTTTATGCTGAATATAGCTCTTAATGACTTTGGCTGGATGTTTGGGCTCACTCACTTTGCGTTTTACAAATTAATAAAATCATTACTTATTTTTCTGAAAGCATTCTTTGTTTACAGCATTTTTTCACACCTACGTTTGCACAGAACTGTACATGCTGCAAAGAAAATTACACATAAGTGTATGACATCCACATGCCACATTCAAACACTTCAGAATGAAAAGCCAGAAAAACAGCAAACAGGGCAGAGGGAAAACTTGATCATTTTATTGTTTTTGTTTGTTGTTGTTGTTGTTGTTGTTGTCTTTAACACTAACGTTTTAGCTGAGAAAAATATTTTTTTCTTATCATTTTAGATACTTATTTAGTTTTAGACTTTAACATTTTGGTGGTGTGTGTATGGCAAGCAAAACTACATTTTATACTAAGGTCTCTTTTTACTGATGGTGGTGTTGCAACTCACAACTGTAGGGGGAGCCAAAGGGAAGAAAGAAAAAGCTGCCAGTTGCTCTTGTGTTGTTTTAAACCTGTGTGAAACATTTCTACTGCAGACAATAGTGAAATATAAATAGCAACAACATCATTCCTTAGAAACCATCAGAAGCCATGAATGATCTGCTCCAGGATGGATTTCTGTGAATGGCTGTGAGAAGTGGCTCTTAAGATGAGTGGTTCAGGGAAACCTCAGAACTGGAAGCAGTAAAGCATGACAGAAAACGCGTGCTTGCCAGTATTTTGATGCTGCGGTGGACGTTATATACTCGCTGCTTCAGCCCACTTTGGTCAATGTTCCTGTAGTTGATGGCTCCATGGTTTCAAACTGGAATTTCTGGACCAAAAACAGGAAGATTTTGTTTGTTTACTCTTGGGATTGCTGTGGTTTGGTCCAACTGACATAGTGGAGTTTTTAGTTATGAAGACAAAGACAAAGGCTTAAAGGATATTTCAAACTGTTTTATGGTTTTATGGTGTTTCTAGAAATCAAATATAAAAAAGATAGATAGCAAGAATGTGTCATGTGGTTTTCCTGAGACCCAAATTTGTAATTGGTGTGATTTAAGAAAAAAACTATTCTAGCGATTACAGATTAGTCGACTCTCGTAAATGTGAACAAAATATTACTTTGATGAAATTAAAATTAAATTAAAATGTTGACAAATTTCCTGAAAATAAAAAGAAAGAAAGAAGTGTCTCTAAATAATAAAAAAAAGTCTAAGTTGAAGAGAATAAACTATTATAGGTCAAGAAGCAAATGTCCTCATATTTGAGCACGGGGTCTCAGGAGGTTGAAAACATTCCAAACATGGGAAAAAAACAGTCCATCCATTTTCTGTCAGTGTTTGGTTTTAGGAATTGTGTGCCTAAAACAAGCTGTTTCAAAAAGTCCCGATTTGTGACATCACAAACCGGGAAAGTAGAATAGAACCACCACTGCAGGAGGAGCTTCTCAGCTTGTAGCAGCCTGAGCAGGGAAGGGTGGGCGTGGCCATCTTGTTTTTTTAAGTGACACAGCCCTGAAACGGCTCATTCTGGAAATTACTGAAACTGCAAAAATAAACCTGCTGAGATCACGCTACATGAAAGGGATTTAGTGCAAAGAACTTTATACACATATTTTTTATTGACCATAGAGCTATTATGACAAGAAACAATTCACATGTCCCTTTAAAGCTTTTCAAATAGCAGTAAGACTGAATTTAATCAAATACTTGTCTTTTACTTATATTTCAAAGAATTTTGACTAATAACTTTGTTTCTGGGATTAATTTGGACACATGTCATAGAGGAGCTTTGGTGACTTTCTCATGCAGGAAGCCAACGGAGACGTTTTTAGCTTGGCGCTGTATTCTAGCAATTAAAATGCCTTCAGAAATGAGCAGCTAGTCTCTGTTGTTTTCCCTCTTCCAAGCAGCTATTCTTCCTGCATCAAAGCCAAAAGTGTTGCTCCTGCGAACAGGCCCATTAATTAACCTCGCTCTGATCTGCACACAGCGCTCACACTCACCCACACGTGCACGTTATTAATGCAGGTTCACAAACCCGTGTCACGGCCCGCCGTAATTTCACATAACACAAGAAATGCTTTTTTCATAATTAAGCCCACAGGATTTACGGTAAGCTGTGCAGCCGTCTGCTCTGACCCTAAACTGTTACAGGAATTATTTTATGATCAAAGTTTCAGGAATTATGCCGCAAAACTCGATGAGATTGGGTTTTAGTTGCAGAAAGCCTAGGCAGGGTCTGGAGATTTTGATCCAAAATTAACCATAAAACTGAAACTATTCAGCTATGTGTGAAGGTGAGGATGCTTACATTATATGCATATTTGCACTATTCCATTAAAAATTAGTATAGAAGAACATGAAGTCAAATCCATATTAGATGTTTACATTAATTCCTCTCCAACTTGATATTCAAAAATATTTACATTAAAAATACTTTAAAAATCCTAGAGGGAAATTAAATGTTGTAACTCATATTCTTTTAAGTGATAATAATAACAATAACAATCTCACATTAGTTTATAATCTCCAAACATGCTGATGGCTGTGGGCATGTCCTGTAGCAGTCTATGGTACAGCAGGTCTGAAAAAGCCTCCGACTGAAGATGTTCTGTTGTTGCACGATGGTATCATGAAGAGGACGCTCAGGGTTGTCCATAATCTTTTTGATTTTATCAAGAATGTATGCACCATCATCTCCAGTGGCTCCACAGTAGTCCCCAGAACAGAACCAGCCTTCATCAGGTTGTTGAGCCCTTTTAAGTGCCTGAATCTGATGCTGCTACCCCAACAGGTGATGGCCCAACAGATTACACTCTCCATAAAACGTATAGAAGATACTCAGCATCTTGCTGCATACCTTGAAGGACCTGAGCTTCCTCAAGAAGTACAGTCTACTCTGTCCCTTCTTGTAGATAGCTTCACTGTTGCGTCTCCAGTCCAGTCTGTTGTCCAGGTGGACACCGAGGTATTTACATTCTTCGACTGCCTCCACTTCATCTCCCATGATGCAAATAGAGCTTGACCTATTCCTGTTTCTTCTGAAATCTACAATCATCTCTTTTGTCTTGTCCACATTTAAGATTAGGGGATTGTTATCACACCATGCCACAAAGCGCTCTACCAGTTCTCTGTACTCAATTTCTTGACCATCTCTGATGCACCTGACGACTGCAGTCGTCTATTTAATTTTTTAATAATTTCTGCAGATGACAGGTCTCTGACTTGTACTGGAAGTCTGGAGGGTACAGACTGAAAGGAAACGGTGAGAGTAACGCCCCCTGTGGTGCTCCTGTGCTGCTGACCACCTGGTCAGACACACAACTCTTCAGTCTCACAAACTGGGGTCTGTTTGTCAGGTAGTCATTAATCCAGGCGACTGTTGAAGCATCCACCTGTGTCTTCTGGAGTTTTTGACAAGGCAATTTAGGCTGACTTGTGTTAAAGGGAAACTAAGTGAGTTTTTCGTCTTTTTAAATCATTTTCTTGAGCCAGTATGTTCTAAAATGAACCTTTACAGGGTTAACATTCATGGACTCACCCATCTTGACTCACGATGGGGAAGGCTGTTGTTGGTTTAGCGTCCAGGAAATAGCAGAGAACGTCTGGGCTAGTAGAAGCTAACTGTTAGCATTAGCTACTCCACCACACAGCAGAACTCCTCCAGGCTTGTGTTATTTGTGGAGATAAAACTTCAATGTTGCAAAGTAAACAGAGTCAGTGGTAGAGTTGTGTTGCTGTTAGCCAATCAGAGGAGAGATGTCCATTCGTTCCTACTAGAGACCACTGCAAATTTACTAAAAATATGAATAAAGTTTATCTTTAAAAGTAAATCAAATCACCCCCATGAGCTATGAGTTTTAAACTAAGATCAGCTTATGTCCTTTCTTTTATTTAACCAGGATAATATTTCACTTAGACTATAATCTAGTTTTCAGAAGAAACCTGACAAAGGAGGCAGTAAAAAAATCAACAAATGCAACACATAACAACAGAGATATGAGCAAATCAGTGAACGCCACCATGTGCTGAAACCTGGAACATCAAAAACAGCCACCTTGATCAAGAGTATCACTCTTTTGCTCCTTAAAAAATGTCCCCAAAGTCAGCAGTTCTTGTTTCCTGGAAAAAATTTTGTTCCAGGAAACAAGAACGGCATTTTAAAATTAGAATTGAACTTGTACTAGTATTTAATCAAAGAAACACACAAGTGAGAAGATACCGTGGACATAGAAGGACAGAAATTCAGCAGCAACAATCAGAGAACAGAGATGCACACAATTCCCAAGGCCGGTGATAAAATGTGAAGCATAATGGCGTCCAACCTCTAGATGTACTGGTCTGGTGCATTCATGAAAAGTCGATCACCGTAATCTAATGAAGGCTCCAGTAATCTGAATCTAAACATGAACCAGGTGTTGATGTAAACCCAACGATTACTCTCTGAGACTTTCATTACAGTAAAATCTGCCCAATGATCTCCCACCTTTTGGTAGCAGGTGATAATAAACAGAGAAACACAGCAGTATGATGCGTGGTGAAGGTGATGACATCATTGTCTCAATTTCTGATGAGACAGATGTTTTATGTCCAGATGTGTCATAAAGTGAGTGTCATGGACATTTTTCTCTTGAAAGCTGAGACTTAAGTAGTGAAAAGGTACTCTGATGCTCTCTTATTTCCAGCGTCTCGTCTCAAGTCTCTTAGAGTCGGTGTGTTGTATCTTAGACAGTAGCTCTGTGCTGTGGGGCCCGGCTGCAGGGGCCTCAGTGGATAATGGCACGTTTCTCTCAGGCAGACCAGGGAGGGGCTGCAGTAGCAGCTCATGTGGCTGCTTGCCATCCTCGCCACCAGCGACCCTGGTGAGGGATTTATATATTTATGTATTCACACTCACACACACATATTTCTTTTTACCACTGAGCTTTGTGACCATTGCAAGACGTTATAGATTTATGCGCGAGGGGAAAACATGTCCCTCTGTGGATTAGAGAGGTAAACAAGCATCAGGTATGTAGCTTCAAGCAGTTTGTGACTTATTTTAAATGATGTGTGTAACAGACCAAAGTCCTGTTACAGGCTGGAGCTATGTCACCACTGGAGGAAGTACTCGTGAATTCATGTTGGAGTTATTAATTCCCATTAAAAATAATCAACTGGGTTCCTGCTCCTTATGTTTACTCAGAAAACGTGGTATATAATACACGAGGGCATATTATAAAGGCTGTATGCAAAGAGACCCGGGTTTAGTTTATGTGTGTGCGTGTGTGTGTGTGTGTGTGTGTGTGTGTGTGTGTGTGTGTGTGTGTGTGTGTGTGTGTGTGTGTGTGTGTGTGTGTGTTTAATCCTGCAGCAAGCTCAACATATACAGTCAAAACACCCTAAGTCAGCATTTACACAGTATCAGGATGGAGCCAACAACAGCACTTAACCCTGTGACCTTCACACCAAGATAAAAATACAGTAAAGAAAATAGCTTTTTTCCATGTTTTTCAATTATTTTGGGAGGTAAGACTAGAATAGAATAGAATCTTTTTTGTTATTTTACCCAAATGTACAATGAAATTGAAGGTGTTCCCTTGGAGCCTCCATGCACCGCAGATAGAGTTAGTCATTAATGAGGGAGCAAAACATGAGAAAATATGATAAAGGTCAATAAAAAAGGTGAAAAACAAGTTAAAAAAATTTAACAAATAAAAAAAAACACATGAAAAAGGTAAGCAATGTTAATTATAATTAGAGAGAGAGGGTGGATACAATTTAAGGGGGAATCAAATTTAAAAACAGGGAGAGCGTACAATAAAGTGGATTATGTGGCGTGGATCTATGGAACAGATTATGATTATTTAGAAATAAAGGTGTGAATATAAAACAATTTCAAATAAGTTAGAAGAAATATCTTTTGGGTAATTCAAGGAAAGGCTGGATTAACTTGTTTTGTATGGGATTATGTTGATTAGGGCCGTGTTAATTTGGACTATCATGTTATTGATAAATAGGGATTGTAACAATTTAATCATTATTGGTAGATTTGAATTAAGGGTATAGGGATGAGGACACAGTATTTGAACATGTGTATGTGATTATAGACAGAGATGGATGTGTGCGTGTTCATTTAAACAACGCAAGTAGAAATGCAGAGAGATGCATGTAATAACAGTTAAAACTGTTATAATTTGATGCATAATTATTGTTTGAGTTACACATAAATACATGCTAAAGGGTAGAAGTAGTAGTAGTAGTAGTAGTAGTAGTAGTAGTAGTAGTTACTGCTCCTCGTTTTCAGACTATGTAATCTTTCTGTTTGTTATCACAATATTTTAATTTCTTCTGGTTGGTTCTAAATAAAGTTGTTCAACATCAACATAAATAACATTTGAAAATAATACAAATTCTATTGATGTAATGATAATTTAAGACAATAAAGTTTTTTTTTTCAAACGTCCCCATGTTATTTTAGTATAGAGGTTTTTTTTTATTTCCAGTTAGATTCAGTTCATGTTTCAATAAGACATAAAAACTAAAACTGGCTCTGCCACTGGGTTATGGGTCTGACTCGATCAACTACATAGATGGAATGTATTCTAGAGTTTCTCTTCGCTTCATAGTTGGACTCTTTTCAATATTACAACATTTATTAAACCATTAGGATAGAAAAAAGCGAAGAATCTGATGCACCGGTTCATTCTCATTTGTCACACAGCTGTCATCAGTGAAGCTGCAGCAGTGGGAGAAGAAGGACCACAAGGGGAAGTGGGAGGCCTGGATCTGATCTGGTCTGCCCTGGAAAATACAAATTGACTTCCCGTGCCAGAAAACAGCTGAGTGAGAAGGAGCAGAGCATGAAAGAGAGGAAAATGTTAGTGGAGATCCTGTGTGCCAAGAATCGGGAAAAGTGTGGCTTATATTTGTTAAATTCTGCAGACTTCTGCAGCGAGCAAAGTCGTGCTGGCAAAATGCATCTGGAAAGCCTAAAACTCACTTCTACTCCTCATATAGGAGCAGGAAGCACTGTGGCAAAAACATCCAATAGCAACAAACAAAGAACAGACAGTTGAAGCACTCTTTGCATGAAATAAGCTATTTCTAAATCAGGTTTAGTTTGAACTAATTTTTGATGTGTAAAGTATTTTGTTGCCGCTTGATCTTATTCCACACATTGTTAAACTAGAATATAATTCATAACAAATGATGGATTTTGCATCTTAAAAACTACTAAAGAGGCATAAAAACTAAAGCAGGTTGAAGGAAAAGTATTTAATCTCATTTCTTCTCACCCAGCCGTCCATTGAGCTGAGTGTCTGTAGTGTAATGGTGACATCTTGTGGTGCATGACACATTAAATATGGAGATGTTGCACTTGAGCATTCAGAACCAGGTGTCATTATTACCTCTAGAGGGATTTCTTATCATTTTTGTGTCCCTAATTGTTCACAAGTCAAGACAAAAATCTCTGCCACCAAGTTTGAAAATCATCCACCTTTTGTTTGCATTTTCACTACATCACTATTAATTATATTAATTATATTAACTAATAACAAATATATCAACAATGACTAACAATGTAAACTTCAATGCAACTTTTACTGTTAAATGACAAAAAAGATTTGTTTTAAATTCAGCACATTTATTGTTGCATTATTTTAATTGAACAGCAGGTGGCAGCATGGTGCAGTGTTCCACCTTGTTGCCTCTATCCTGAAATTAAAACCACAGTGAATATTGATGAAAGGAGTGTGCTATTTGGGGTTTATTTTATGATTTATCAGCAAGAAAAACATGCAAAAGTAGATTTTTATTGCAAATTATGCAGTAAGCATGAATGTATAGGAACTACAATCCAAAAACCCACATTATTTGTACTTTTGAAGAGTTATAAATGACTGTGATTTTGTATATTTCCAGCAAATTTCTGGTGACGGAGCTCATGTGACATTTCTTTTCTTTCCCTGGATGAAAAAAAATTAATGCATCCGTTCTTGTGATAAGTGAGTAAACATTTACATGAACACCTGAACTGCAGCCTGCCAGCACTCAGGTAAAGTGGAGACCTCCAACACCGGCTGCATACTTCTCCCAGCAGAGCATCACTCGGCTGTGTGTGATGAGTGACAGTGTGAGCAGAGAGCTGTCAGGAGCATTTGCAAGTCAATGCTCAGATTTAACCTCTTCGCTTTGCCTTCACTTGTGGATTCACTGCCTGCATTCAAACGTCCACATTTGAAAAGATGCTCATTTCTCTCTCAACTGTAAAAAAAAAAAACAGAGAAGAAGAAAACGGCAGCCAAAAAGTGAGAATATGAGTGACCTTGTGTAGGAAATTCTCTCAGATATAAAAACTTACTTTGCAACAAGACACCAAAGGAATCTTTTTGCTTCATTGTTACCTGCGCAAGCACTTTTTTTTATTTCATGGCCAAATTGTGCAAACAGCTCCAGTTACAGATGTTTGGAAGATCTTGTTTCACTCGACTGCAGGAAGACACAAATCACTTTATTCTTCTGTTTCATAAAATCCAAAGAGAAGGCCTGCGTTCAATCGTCTTGATTCTACAACAGCTTTTGATGAAATCACAGCCCTGCTTTCAAACAGAACCTTGTTTTTTTAAAGCTCATTATTGATCTCCTCTGTGTCGTGTTATGTGGTCCAGAGACTGAAGGAGACTTTTGAGCAGGAACAACGATATTACGCACAGCGGTGGAATTCCTGAGATCCCAGATACACATGCCTGTGGGTGTAAATGTGTCAGCGCCTGTTTTATGTGAGCAAACGTGTGTGTGTGTGTGTATGTGTGTGTGTGTGTGTGTGAGAGAGAGAGAGAGAGAGAGAGAGTGTGTGTGTGTGTGTGTGTGAGAGTGTGCAGGTGTGTGCATGTGTGTGTGTGTATGTGTGTGTGAGAGAGAGAGAGAGAGAGAGAGAGAGTGTGTGTGTGTGTGTGTGTGTGTGTGTGTGTGTGTGTGTGTGTGTGTGTGTGTGTGTGTGCATGTGTGTGTGTGTCACAGGGGATATTTATTTGTATCCGCCTGCAAGGTGTGTGTGTGTGTGCGTGCGTGTGTGTGTGTGTGTGTGTGTGTGTGTGTGTGTGTGTGTGTGTGTGCATGTGAGCATGGCTGCTGCTGATGTGGGTCATTACCTCCTCTTTCCCCTCAGGGGCCATGCAGCAGGAGAGGACAGAAGGGGAGAGAATGGATGGGGGGTGTGGAGAGCTGAGGGGGAGTGGGAAAATTGAGGAAGGTGGAGGGAGTTGTAAGGAGGGTTGAGATTGTGCGTGAGTGTTGGGAGGTGGGGTCCCGGAGGAGTAGAGACCAATAAATCACTATGCCGTCTATGCGCTGACACCCAGCTTGTCTGATGAGGGACAAGGGAGGAGGTGGGGGGTGGGGGAGGATAGGAGTGGAGGGGGGGAGCATCGTGACAACGCTGCGGCCTTGTCCTCCCGTCACTCAACCCCAACCCGAAAGCTCGGGGGGAGACTGGTGAGAGGTAACGAGGGGGGGTGTTGGGTAAAAGGTGGAATCCCATAAAAGTTTATGACCTGCGCTCTGTGATCAACCCTTTTCCCATGAGAGGACATTTTAGTCTGGCTATGTTCAATCAGGGCTTAAGTGTGATTTTATCTTTGGACTGCTCCAACACCAGCGTTTTGTTTTATTATCATTTCTCCTTTGGAATTCGAGGAGAACGATGAAAAAAATGTCTGATTTTATGACGTTTTACAATCCTTGATTCAAAACACAACCATGATCTGTGTTAATGTAGCAGCTGAACTCGCTAAAGCTCCGGAGGCTGCAGGTTCTTCCACGTTTGCACTATTTCCTTTCTGCACATAGATGATTATGTTGAAGTTGTGGATTCAACAAAATTAGCCTTGCTCTTTTATTTTGGAAAACAGACAAAACAGTTTATCTGTTCATGTCTGCCTTCGCTCATTGCAATAAAAGGTTGTGCAGGTACCTGAATAGAATCCAGACATAATGTTACACAGTAAAAGGTCAAAAGGTCAACGTCTGCCATGTTTCTTAAATTTATTCACTTCTTGACCATTTTTACAAATATGTCTTGTTTGTTTTTCAGGTTTACATTATTTATTATATAGATTTTTTACATGTCTAAATAGGTTTTTCTAGGGGAAAAGAATTTAACGTGACTTATAA
>SSNS01000004.1:4493949-4591449 GCA_006937985.1 Aphyosemion australe | reverse complement strand
TGGAGTCTCAGAAGGTCCCGTGGAGGAGGATGAGAGAGCAGGGGGAGTGGGAGCAGCAGTGAGGGGCTGGGAGAGTATTGTGTGAAGGGAGTGCAGGCCAACGAGGGAGACAAAAGAGGCTGCGGCTGTATTGAGTGTGCTGGTGGTGTGTCCGTCTACGAAGCCACAAGCTAACCGCATCCCCCCTCTTCCTCCTCCTTCTCCTCCTCCTCTGGCCTTTATGCTACAGACGGCACAAACACACCGAAGAGGGAGAGCCTTCTCGTTCCAGAAATCACCGGGAAGCGAAGTTGCGGACTCTGGGAAAGGAGAGCTCCCTCTGACCGGGCGGTTCTCCTCCGCTCTCCCCCGTCCTTTACTCTACTCGTCGAGCGGTGTGTGTGTGTGAGAGAGTGTGTGTGTGTGGGGTTGGGGAGAGATATATAACCCAGAACAAAGGAGTCTTGAGCACGGGAAGGAACGAGTCGAGACTAGCTCTGCCATTATCTTTGAAAGCGGGCCAAATGCCTGTGTGAGAGCCACGGTTGTACATCGGCTGCTCGTGTTTCTCCTCGACGAAGCTTTCCGTCCCCAAAGAGACGAAGAAAAAGGACAAAAACACACCGCGAGGACACACGCGCACACACACAGGCTCGCGCGCAAGTCGGCGGCTACAATGTTTCCTCAAAACCGACCACCGGTAAGGAAGCTATAGCTACTATGTTACATTTAATTGTGCTGCTCTGATTATAATGTGTGTTTGCATGCCATATTAGGCTGTTTTAAACAATTTATAGTTATTTCAGGAAGTATAAATGGTCTTTTTCTTGTTCTTGGTGGTTTCTGACTTCTTTTGTCATAAAGAACTCTGAAGAGAGGCTGTTGTTAATAAATAATCTAGTAAATGAAGGCCAGACATGTAGGATTATCAAAGGTAAAGCATTGCTCAAATAACGTTGAACTTTGCTGATTATCTTCAGTGTGTGACTCGTGTTGTTGGTCACCACCTGGTCAGAAACTTGGATCTTCCAACTATCTCCTCACTATTGTTCAGGTGACCCACATGATGAAAGTGTGTGTTTTGTCCCCTGATGATGAGGAGTTGTAAGGGAAGATGGAGGAAGTGAGTTTTTCTTTGCTTGTTCTCGCCTTCTTCTGAAGATCTACCCATCTCCAGTGACTCGTGGAGATAAACAATCAGGTCAACTATTTGAACCCTGATTTATTGATTCATTTCTGTAAGGTTAGGAGAAAAAATAACCATGCTGCATTGGCTCTAATTTGTTTTAGTCAAGTTTGGATGAAGAGCTTTTCAGCTGACTCAAATACATAAACACTGGTCCTCTAACTGTGAGAAGTATCAATTAGGACCTGCTCATTTGCCTAACCCTCTTCTACATCCCTCAGTCATGCCACGCTGCGCCCCACCCCCCTCACAGTGTTTTGACATCCATGCCAGTGAAAGATTATGCACACAATGAAGTAGAGAAACTGTTTTTAAATTCCTGCAGAGTTTGTGCATTTGCACAATGCATAAAATTCTCCACAAAGTTCTGTTTTTGTTTGATAAAGAGACCATGAGGCCCCCCTTTCTCCAAACATACAGAAACATTACACGCATGCACACACCAACAGCTGTGTATGTAGTACAGCTAAGTGCAGGAAGGCAGCACAGGAGGCAGACTGTGGGTCTGTGGTTTGCACTGTAAACCCAATCCCTCTCATCCAGCCTTCTTCTTGCTGTGTTCCTGTGAGAGCTCCAAACCACATCTTAATGTATGGGCAGGCATCCCGGGGTGAGAGTATGTGACTGCGGCGGGTCTGGGTGGAACGCTTTGACCAGCGGCTCCGTCTCATTTCAGCTCTCCGCAAATCTCAACAGTCGTCACTAGAGTCCCCCGGCCATCAGGAGCTCTTGTCTGAACCTCGAAGTGAAGGGCCACTCGATCCTGCAAACTATTTAATCTCTGAAAACGCGAGAGCGGCAGTAACCTGTCATCACTGACTATTGAAGTGTTGTGATGGAATTGACCCGCATGCTGCATTAAGTATTTAGCTCACGCTTTTTCAGAATAATTTCTCAAAAGTGACCACGGTTTTCTATTTAACTGCATTTTTTAAACATTGGAGGAAAAAAGATGCTTTAGTTGTAAACTAAGCTTAATCTTTATTACATCTTACAACAGACCTTTTTGACTCCTGGTGTAAAGTAGAAACTTTATATTTTTCATGGCAAGAATGTGTCACAGGAACTCCTGAAACACACACACACACACACACACACACACACACACACACACACACACACACACACACACACACACACACACACTACAGAAAACAACAATCTAATTACCTGCTCATATTTGAAACCCAGCACTGTAGTGTCAAAATTAAAAACACCACATGAATTCCATGAAATGCTTAAAGTCTTTGTAGGTTCTCAGATGACTTTGGGATCCAGCCTGACGCCAAGAGCAGCAGATAAACAGATACTTGGTATTGGGCACGACAGGCATGACTGGCTCCCTTAAATCCTCGGTGTTCTTTCAAAGGCATTTTTTACATTTCCTTGTCTGTGGGACAGAGGTCAAAGTAAGGTTGGTCTCAACACTTAGCAGTATCTTTTGTATTTGATTTTCAACTGTGGGCAACCATTTCTTTTAAAAGTTGTTGATAAAATAAGATAAACTTGCTGGTAGATGCTAGGGCTACACAATTATGGAATATTTTGTGACATTGGTTTACAACAAAACATGGATAGGCAGCACTGGAATAGAAGTAGATGAACCTGGAGGTTCAAACAGGGAGTAGGTGTGAATAAAAATACATATATTGCATTGAAAAAATACACGTATAGAAAAATATTGATGTAAGCTGCTCCACACATTGTATTGAGATCATAATTAAAATTAATACACATTTTTTTGATGCATGTCACACTTCCTATGGTGAGTTTTTTTTCTCTTTCTGTGCTGATTTATTTTTTTAAAAGCCTCCAGAAGGCAAGGACTTCATTGTGAAGGCAGAATAAAATAAATGAAGCGTTCTTGCAAAGTTTTCATAGTTTTTCCATTGACATTCTTTCTGTGAAAGGTTTGGAAACAAAATTCAAATCTAAGCTTCATCACATTCCTAAAAGAAGCACAGATTCTTGAATATGACTTAAAATAAGTGTAAATCTTTGTTATTCAGGAACATTTGTACAAAAGCTAAAAGGGACACAACTCAGAAACTGGCCCTTGATCGTGCACTTTTAGACTTTTTGGTATTTCCTAGGGCTACATGATCAGCAGGGTAGGACCTTTTCCTTCGTAGGTTAAGGCACAAAGCTAAAGGTGATCTGGCTTTTTTTGATTATGGCCTCAAACTTTTGGAATGCATTGCGACTGAATGTGCGACAAGCTCCTTCACTCTAACATTTTAAAACTTGAGTTTTATTCTCTAGCTCATATGGTTTTATTGAAATAATTTTATTGATCTTATCTTGTTTTTATTATTTCTGCTGTGTTGTGATTTTGACGACATTTTTCTGTTGTTTTTATTCATCAATGTTTGATTTATTAGTTTTGTGTTTTAGCATTTTGGTTTCACCCCTCTGGGGTAATTGAATAGTGCTCTAGAAATAATGATGATGATGATGATGATGAAATAAAAAAAGTATCGTCACTGTGATATTGATATCCACAATATCAGTATTGATTTGTCGGACTGAAATACATTATACAATGTTATTTCAGTAGCACTAAGCATTCATGCCCTGCATCTAAATAATTTGTTTGGCCTCAGTGCTCTTTAGGCTCTCACTGGAATAAGATGATTGGTCAAGATGATAAATTACACCAAGACAGCTTTTAAAAGTTGGTGTTAGCAAAGAACGCGACTTTATTGTGACTGATATCAACATAGGAACATTTAAAGAGACAGTACATACATTTCAGGGTAGTTTTACACCATATCACCGTGACTGTTGCTAGTTTAAAAAAACATTACGCTAAATGTTAGCTGTTGAGTAGAAAGCATGCGACCCTGGCGTGATTCCTCAGACATTGATTGTCCTTCAGTTGATTCCATCAAGAAAGTGCAATGCTGATGCTAGTTTTCTGGCGGGGTAGGTTCAGTATCTGCTTGGGATCCTGTGCCTGCCGATGACGTAACACTACGGCAATACCACTTGGCCAAAATATATTGTATCTCTTTTTGAATTCTGTTCTTTCAAATAGGTTTTGGAAAGAGTTTAGCAGTTTTATTAAATTCATGTTTCTTACCATCTAAATGTTTTCAAACGTGGTAAAGTAACTTCCGTAAGTCGAACGTCCAGCTAATCATCTAGTGCAGGCCTATTCAATTACTTTCTCTACTGGGCCAGATTTTCTAAATCGTGGATCAGCTTAGGGCCGGATACCCAAATCTTTATTATGTATTTTACTGACAACATTTAAATATAAAATTTTAATATTTTGACTGATATTATTACCTCCACCACTACTACAAATACAACTAAAAATAACAGCAATGCACGTCTTCTTATTGTTTTAATGATCTGCATCAATTCAACAGTTGCAGAGCTGGTAATACAAAAATTTTCATGGTTTTTAACTTGCATTAACTCGATCGCAGCTACTAAATGAAAATTAACATTAATAGCATAGCAGCTATGCAAAATAAACATATGTGGCAAGGTGGACAAACGAGGGCACGGGAGGGACTCGAACCTCAGACTCCCTGGGTGAGAGTCACTCGCGTTAACCAGTCAGCCAAATGGATATCCCCGTGGCCAAGCAGCCCAGGTGCATGATCAATCGAGATCCAGTGACAGAATGCTCACTGTCACACATATTTTTCCATCCATGCTGGATTAAAAGCGGATTTTAGATTTTTTGGGAAGCCTCCAGAAAACAAAAGAAGATGCAGCAACAGTGAGTTATGGGGTAAATTGTCATGTATGCGGTCCAATATAGTGTGTTTACAGTTTATTTTCAGTTTATTTTGTGCTTTTTTTGTATTTCAGAGACTTTTTAACAAGGACCCATTTGTCCCTCATTCTCCACCTCTTCATTCACTCGCCACCTCTAAACCCACGTTTCCCGTCATTTCCGTCCACGAATAAAACGCTTGCTGCTCCTTTTCCCGTCTTCCAGCTAAACAGCTGATCTGTCTGCTGGACATCCATCCTTCTCATCCTCCTTTATACATAAAACCACTAAACTACAGAGAAGTAACTATCTATCTGTCACAGATCGCGCCAATATCTAAAGTTTTGCCGTCAATGTCTGTCTCTGTGTTTTCTCCGCTCCGTGACAGCGCCTCAGCCCACCTTTTGACACCTGCTGTCAGATCGCGCAGCACCCATCCTCTCCCTCAGCAACAAAACGCTACTGAACCCATTCTTAGTTTAATTATTTTAGTATAACACCGGTTTTATTTGGTCTGTTAACAAAAACAAAACGGGTGTGTAGTTTATAATCCGCATTTTAAGCATAAGTTGAAACCAGAGAGTCTTGCTGCTGCGGCGCCCCAAAGGTGTGTTTTCATTGGTCAACTGCAGACATAGACATGAATACGTAGACGGGCAGCTCCATTAGGCAGTGCCAGTCCACGGGGTGTCTACGTCTGTGATTGCTAAGATGGTGTTGCGTTTAAGTGCAATATCAATGTGGGAATTTTGAAACTCGCACGCAAAAACTGTTTTTAACTGGGGTTTTCCTGTTGGTGGTTGAGGGATAGGGTCAGGTGGGCCACATGGTGAGGGCCCGCGGGCCGCCATTTGAATAGCCCTGATCTAGTGTGACGTCATCGGCAGGCACAGGACCCCGAGCCGGCTCACGCAGAAGAGAACATGGCGTTCCTCTGAGACTTGTACCTGATTTTTATGGTTATACGTTACGAAACTGCCAATATTTTTCAACAACAGGACATCATTTTATTCATTTTCAACAACATTTCGATAGATATTTCCAGAGATTAATGGTAAAAACTACACATAGTCACTTTAACAGTAAAAGTGCCCTTGCATGTTTTCCTGAGCCCTGGTGCTGCCATAGTTATTCCATTAACAGCAGGGTTTGATGGAGAACGACACTACGCACGACATTTAAGTCATCATGCTGCATTATTCAGATGTTTAGCATTCAAAGAAAAGTGACTGATTAGGCTGTGAAGCAATTGTTCAAACCAAAACCCCTTTGGTTCTCATTCCCTGAAGGGTCTTTGAAAGCAATAATTATTGTGTGATACAGTAAATTCATGTTTTACGAATTGTTCAGAAAAAGTCTACAGTAGTACTCTTTCAACCCCATTCGCCATAGCATGATGCAATGTTAAAGAACGGTGTAAAAGTAGATGACTTTATCCTGCAATTTTCACCAACCTCGTCAAACAATGTTGTAAGATTATTGTGTTCAGTATGCAGCAACACCAAGTTTCTTCTATGTACTCGAACCAGTGTGAAAGTTTATATATGTAATGTATGCACAGTGCAAAAGCCCTCATCAGACATATTTTTCTTTATATTTTTAAAGTGAAAGTTGTTTGATACCCTTTTTGCACAATATGGATGATAGTGTCTGTAAATTAATACAAGTGAGTTATAAATAAACATTTAGTTTTCCATATGTGCTATATAAATTGCTTTCACACATGTAATTCAGCCATAAAAAATCTTGTCATTACTGAGTGAAAAATCCTAGGAAAATGCCATAAATTTGAATCAGTTGGAATGGTATTGGTATGTGTTTGGTAGTATTCGCAAACAACGCTGGAGTAAAGTTTGAATAAAAAATATATCTGCAATTCCTCAGAAAGAAAATATGTATGTAAACGTATGTTTGCCCCAATACATGCAGCATTGATATCTGTGTAAAAGCAATCATCATAAAAGACGAGCATGCTGCTGGATCACTGCTGAGCTTTAAACAGAACATTAAACAAATCTCCAATTTTGTAATGGGCCTCAAATGGGAGTAACAAAGTAGATGGAAGAACCTTTGGGAAGCTGGCAAAATCCTGGAACGTTAACAATTTCATCCCACGGTCTAATCTTGGAAATTTTAATACATTTTCAAGGCCTCAACAGCTTTAGGCAGGGAATATATTTTGGATTTGTATAAATTGATAAAGGTTGAGTCCTAGAGGAATGGTGGATTTGAGTGACCAATATGAATCTCAAACATTAGAGCTAGCATAAGGCAAGCCATGCTTTTAGCTCTTTATCACTGCTGTTGTCCAGTGGTTTGGAGTGCAGTTATTGATCAGCTGCTTGCCCGCTTTGGTCAGCCAGCAATTAGGGAGAGGGAACGAAAAGGCCAGGGGAAATGAAGGAAGAGAATCTGAGGGTTTACACAAGCTGTTGTGGAAGTGCGCCTCGGTGGAAGGAACAAACGAGCCAAGGGGGTTACCTAATAAGAGAAGGCACCTCCAGCAATTAAGCCAGCTGACAAATCATAGTGCTCCGCTAATGTGGGCTGACAGCAGGGAAATTTGAATAACGAGGCTTGCGGGAGGAAGAAGACGACAAGAATGGGAAGGTTTGGGGGGGGGGGGGTGCTAAGAAAGAAAGATGTGTGGCATTAATGAAACAGGTGCCTCGCAGACCCTCTATGTGAAGTAATCACTGAGAGATTACCAGCAAATTTCTCCGGCGCAGAGCCAAGCGGATGGTTACTTGATGTATGATGGGGGAGGAGGGCAGCGTTTCTTCCACGCTGCAAGCTGCTTTAACAATTCAAATGACTGGCACTGAATAACTGTCATGTTTGAATAATTTGAGATGAGACTTTAATGCTTTTGGAGCTAAGACAACGCGGTGACAGGTAGCATGGCCTCAGAGATGAGTTTGTGTGTATTTCACTTCCACACACATTCAGACACACTATTCTGGTTTAGACCCATTGTCACTGCATCCTTGTTAGTAATCTGGCGGAAAAGGGAGAGAGCTTGGTGGGTGTTTGCTCTGATGTTTGACTCTGTGGGTAAGCAGTGTAATTAGTGGCTTGACTAATGGTTTGAGCTAAATGAAGGGAGGCAGCTTCAAATCATCTTCTCAGCTCAGGGAGGTGGAAATTACAGAATTCTTTTGTTGACTTTATGGAAATAAACATATAGTTGGTATAGTGGCATGGCGTTGTAGATCAGTCTGTGGATCCCCCACTGTAGTATGGACTCAGACACAGAGGCGGTGATTGACTGGTTTTAAGCTAATATCTGTTGACATTCGTGGCTCATCTAAATCCTGCTGATTATTGTGATCTCCAGACATACTTTGGTTTATGAGATTCACTCTTGTGTAAAGTTTTACAAGAGCTAACCTTTCAGAGAGAGCAACAGAAAGGTTTTAGCCAATGACTTTGGTTTGAGGTTTGATTGTAATTTATTACCTGCTGAAGAAAGGGGGGTGAACATGATTTTGCCTGCACTTGTGTATGTGTTTACTTGTCTTTTAGCAAAATATCCAAAATAAACCACTGGGCTCAACCATAGAGATCGACCGATACAGGTTTTTCTATTGCCGATACTGATGCCGATATGTGGATGTCATGAGCACCAGGCTGCCCGTGGATAACCCTGTTTTTAAATTGGCTCAAATAAAGCTGGCCGATGCTGATATATAAAAAATGTTAAATATTAGCCTGATATAACGGCTAGGGCTGGGCGATATGGCCTAAAATCAATGTCACGGGATATTGAGGAGTTCACCTTGATGACAATAAATGGGCGATAACAACATGCATGTGCAAAACCAAATGTTGTCCAGTAGATGGGGCTGTGGCAGCATAAGTGCTCCACAGCCAGTTTTATTGATAGTATTATTCCCCCAGATCTGTTCATTGCAATTATTTTTAATTTCTACTTTAAAAACTTCAACAAGCTTCTCCGCAACTAAATCTACCGCCGCCACCACTCCCGCTTGTAGACCGCTGATCATTGTTCACGGCTGCCTGCTGTTAACCGCGTCCTGGGCAGCGAGCAGCAGCTAGCAGAGAGCTACCACAAGCGGCAGGCAGCTACGAGCCGCAAATGACAAGCAGCCACGGCCCGCGAGTGACAAGCGATGAGCTAAAAGCAGCCCGATGCTTCCATATTTGATTCATCCTCCATTTCCTGTTTTTTTCTTCTGGATGGGGTGGAGTCACGTGACTAGCTGAGACGCGGACTCCACTTGTCTGTGTCACGGCTTCTTAAAGGGACATGAACATCAGTAACCTACTCATGTCTCACCGACATGGGAACATTTCAGTAAGTCCTAATATAACCAATATTTCGGTCTATCCCTAATCAACCGTCACAAATGCAGAAATGGCTTCAACTCAACCAGTGTTACAACTACTGAGTAGCAGAAGCCGAGCCATTAGTAACACTTACTACTAATACTGCACGAGATTGCACATAGTGTTGTTTTAAACAGCTGACCAAAACAGCTATAACTCAATTGTTTCTCAATATAAGATCTTAGTTAAAAACTGGCATGAAAGGCAGCATGCATGAAGTCTTCTTTCAAGAAATGTTTGGCCTTCAATTAGAAAACGTAGCTCTTTGTAGATTTATTTTCTCAGAAATTAGGAAAAATTTTAGGTAATATTTTAAAAAAGAAGGTTCAAAAGAGTTTATTTCCCTTGTACAACAGTCATTAAGATGTAATGAATACATTCATCACCAGGTCACTCTTGCAAATGAGATTTAATATCTCAATGTGGTTGTACCTCCTTAAGTAAAGGAGTAATAATCATTACTGACAGGTCATGCAGGGTTGCCTTTACTTATAAAGATGTATTTTGTTTTTATTCCAGTTATTATAAAAGGCTCCATGAATGAATGATTGAATGGAAGAATTGTCAGGTCAAGAGTTCTTTATTTTATGTCTGTAGAAGTAATAAATTAAAGCAAGGATTTAAAATTGTTTTTATTTTTTAAGCTTGGCAGGCAGCTTGGACTTTGGTTGACTTACTTTTTGTAGCCAAAATATTTCTTGTTTGTATTTTAACGATAAAATTTTCCTTTCCTCCCTTCCGTCTTGTGCTGTGCTTCTATTTTTCCCTGAAGAGCCTGCATATCACTCACTAGCAACACACTCTGTGTCTTGTAAATAAAATAAAACGACCTCCAGGACATTGTAAGCTGGTTTCAAGGAAGTGTGTGTGTCCGGTATTAAGGTGTGGATCTGTTTTAAGACTAAAAACAAATCCATGCCAAGCCATCTCGTCACTCTGGTCACCCCGCTCTAAACTGGTCGCTTGCCAGGAGTGTCGACTTCGGTTACATTTCCTGTTTCAAATATTGACCTTCTGTCCTTCAGTGTGATCAAGAATAGGTTAGAATTATAATTCTACAAAATAATACACTTTTAAATAATCACTCTGCAGCAGTATTTTGTTCCCCTCTCGTTTTGGCCTGAGTGTAAATTATACAGCACATCGAATCATCACTCTGTTTTGAGGTGCTACATGATACGGCTTGAGGGAACTGGGTGGCATGTTTAGAGTTTGGAACAAAGGTTTAACTCTCCTGTCTTGCATTGAGCCCATAGAGAGGAATGCTTTCTATATAAACGTTAAAATAATCACATAAACAGTGGTAGCTGGTAATGGGATGATGGTGGCAGAGGAGTTAAGTGGCCGCCCTGCACTCAGAAGGTTGCAGGTTTGAGCCCCGCTCATTCTGTCGTTGTGTCCTTGGGCAAGACACTTAACCCACATTGCCTGCTGGTGGTGGTCGGGGGGACCGGTGGCGCCTGTGTACGGCAGCCTCGCCTCCGTCAGTGTGCCTCAGGGCTGCTGTAGCTACGATGTAGCTCATCATCACCAGGGTGTGAATGTGTGCGTGAATGACTGATTGTGTTGTAAAGAGCATTGGGGGGTTCTACGACCCTGGAAGGCGCTATATCAAATACAGGCCATTTTTACCATAGCTCCATTCTTCTGCATCTGGATGGTAGGACTGGGATACCGGAATACCATTTGTCCCATAGACGTTTGCTCTTTAGTCATGTGTCGATGCAATAAGGTGCACATGTGCTTGTAAATACTTGTGGGAAACTGCATCATGCACTTAATGTCAGCACTGAGCATGTGTGGGTGTGTTGTCTCACAGAAAAGTGTGTATGTGCACATGTTTTTTTGAGGGTGGGAGGGTTTTAGACCAAGGATGTGAGGTCATGCTGGTTGGCTGCTTGTGGTGCAATTAGAGGTAACTTAAATGAAAACAGGAATGATTTCATTCAGGGAATGGCACTCTTAATGGGCTCTTCGTGTTAGATATTTATGTGCACAGTTATTGTTTTTCTTCACATTTTCATCATGTTTATAGTTTTATGTCTTTGAATTAAAATCTTTTGTGTGACTGCAATATGTGTGCAGTTGTTGAAGCCATTCTGTTACGTTGCAAATACGTGTTCCATGTAGTTGTGTAGTGTTCACCAGATGGTTCACTACCAGGTTATTTATCCCATGCAGTTGTCTCAAGATCTTTTAGGAATGATGGAAATTAATGCAAATGTGTTTGTGCCCGCGTATTTTACTCTGACACAATCATGTTTGAATTTTCTCTAAGAGGCTCATTGCAACAGATGGCCGTAAACTTGTAAAGGCCATTTTAACACCTGTGTGTGTTCATCAGCGTGAATCTTAAACGCCGAGAACACTCAATCAGATCCAGTGCTGTGCAATAGAACGAGAGTAGAAAAAGGTGTCTAAAAAGCACCAGCAGTTATTTAGGATGCTTTTCTCAAAAGTTTTAAGAATTAAGACTCTGTGTTCTTTTTTATTATGGAAATTAGTTTTGGAAAATAAAGTTGCATGACATTTGTAGGTTTTCCTCATTGTTTTTTTGCAATAGCTTAACCAAATTATTTCCGTATAAGGGAAGTAGATCTTTGCCTTTTTAAAACTGAAGTCACCGGCTGATTCCAGCCATAAAAATAAAACCTTTTAGAGAAAATAGCCACATTTCTTTTGAAAAAGTGGTCACAGTATTGCTGCATATATTCCCCCAAATATGTTTTATTAATATTTTCCTTTCACGCTTAAACAGAGCTATCCATTTCTAGATGGGTCATTACACCAAAACCTCTGGGAAAGTTGCTTTAAAGTCAACATTAAAAATAATGTTTTGGTGAATTAGTTGTTCATTTGAAGTCACCTTCAACCAGTCAGGTTAAGGGACCAGAACATGGTGCAAAAGTCCAAATGACCAATTTCAGTTATATGCAAAACAAAAACCTCTTTGCCCCCCTTTCAGTGAAGAAGTTACCTTAAAGTTGTGATATAGCTGCTGCTCTTAACGTCTGTGGTATTCTTTATAGGGCTGCCTAGAGCCACTGTAACACTATCAGGCCACAGCAGGCTACATCCATCTTTGAGCTAGTGTTCGCTTTTTCCCCAAGGCTTGAATCTAAGGATTTATGAAGTTTGGTGCCTTGTACTTTTCTTCTTTTTTGTGCAAATGTTCACAACAATACATTGGATATCCAGCTTTACACAGCGTTATGTCCTTCATTAGTTCTTGATCACAGCAGACAGTGAAGATTTTTCTTTGCACATTATCTTCTGCCCAATAAGCCGAGGCATACTGTCCTTGCACAACCAGTTCACCTTCATCTTCTGTGGGTGTTTTTGAACCTATACTTTAGAAAAAACAAGGTTTCTGAGTTGCTAAACATTATTCTTAACCATCTAGTTTCATTGTCCCAGCTCAAATACAAACCACCTTTTTCACTCTAGAGGCTGCCTCTAACCAGATTCAGCTCTATCTAGGTGCAAAAATATTTGTGGGGTGAAAAGTCCTGACCTGTAACCTAGAGTGAGCCTGTTTGAGCCACAGAATTGGGAGGGGAAATAATAAAGGCATTGACACACCCTTGCTTGAACTCCTTTGGCCCGAAACACTGTAAATGAGACTACTGTTAGCTGTTATCAAACGTAGGATTTAGTATTAAATAATGTGGTGCAGCTTTTAATGTTCACAAATGAATGAATTGAATCTTTGCAATGTTATGTTTATGATTGAATACCTCAGATGCTATCTCTATGTGATCACAGTAAATTTAAAAGGACATTTTGACTCTTTTCTGCTGAATGTGTTATCAAAGCACAAGGCAGACGCAGATTCTGGTTTGCTTGGGGAAAAATGAGCCGAGGAATCTGTGAGAAGTTTTGCAGACTTGGGCAGATAACATTTATGCCAAAAAGCACAAAAGTCTCGTTAGCCATGTCCTTGAAGCATAAATTGGCTTTTACCCATCAGTTAGCTTCTTTTATCAAAACAGTTGACAGTAGCCTCTTTCACACACCTTTATCCCATGCCTGAGACACTTTCTTCTCGCTTTAGCATCATTAGAAATGGCAGGGGTGAAATTGGGGTTTAATTTTGATCCATTACTAATAAGCCTCTAAGCCAAGAGCGAAGGTAGTCACAGAGCCAAGTTGGCGATTAGTAGGACTGCAGAGACACATCGGTGACATCGACGACTCGATTCTAAAGAATTGTCAACGACAAATCCGATAGTCGACGCACCACGCCCACTTGTTACGTCCCCAGGGGTCCGTAAATAGAGTAGGGAGGATTCTGCCTGCTTTTCCTCTAGGTCGCCCACTTCTCCACCTCCATCCACATCTGTGCCAAATACCGAAGACTAGAGGTGCCTGAAAAAATCGATTCACATTCGAATTGTGATTCTTACTTATAAAGATTCAGAATTGATTCATAAAGGTTTGGAATCGATTCTGTCTGAAAGCCTTTATGTAAACTGCCGTTTTTCCGAGCGTCCCTGAACGCATCATCGCTGGCGCACCGGCGCTAGCTGTAGCTGCTCGCTCAGTGTGCTCCTACGCTGCAATCGGTTGAAATATGACAGAGACTTACCTTTTATTATTACCCTGTGTGCGTTTTATGAGTCAAGAAGTAAGTTCATTATGTTTTATGTTTAAATGGTGTTATCCTGTTTAGTTTGACTGTTGTTTAATGCCGAGTGCACCGTGCATAATTGATGCTTGTTAAGACTAATTAGTGCCTTTTAGTAATAAATGTTGCCTTTTCATCAAAATATTGCCTCTCTTTACATATTTAGAATCACTTTAATTTACCTTGTAAATTTGCATTTTCTTAAACATAACCAGTTTTCTTTAAAGTAAAATAACAATTTCCCATAGCTTTTTCTAACTTGCAGAAGAAAGTAGTTAATCCTGGAACTGATACTCTCTGTTAATATTGATTGTGAATCGATTTAAATCGAGAATCGATTCTGAATTGAATCGGCACCCCGAGAATTGGAATCGAATCAAATCGTGAGTTGTTGTAAGATTCACATCCCTACCGAAGACCCAGAAGGATGTCCGCTACCAGATTCTCTTTCTTTTTGGCCCACCCTCCATCGCCAGTCAATGGACAACAACTTCTGGGGTCAAAGCCGCTGCTTCGTCTCTACTTCAGCGGAAGGAAAAAGAGGCGTTTCTCCCTTCATAAGAGAGCTTCTTTCAGACATTTGAGGAGAGCTGTTTTTGTGGTAGTAGTCTCTCCTCTGCGCTGGTCTGTTTTCTGGGTCTTTTTGGTGTATTCAAACTTGGTAACTTTAGTTTAACGTTGGTAAAGCTACTGTTAGCATTTTTGTAGCTTCTTGTGTTTGGATAAGCTGTAACGTTTTGGTTTAGAGTTGATCTTTTGTGTGGAGTAGATCTCCCTTTTTTTTTACATTTAGAGTGCTCTGGGTTTTTTGTTTAGTTTAAAATATGGCCTTGAGTTTGGTTTAACCACCCAGTTTTGAGTTTGTACCTTTTGAGATCCTTATTTTGATCTTTAAGAACTTAGTAATCTTTGCCCAGTTTTAGTGGGACATCTTTAGTTATTTGATTATTGAAAGCCCTAGTTATCTGTACTCTTGTTCTAATTCCCCACGGGCCGTATTAGTTTTGTTTGTTAGTGTTCCTGACCTGTGGGAGGAAAGATTTAAGTTTTTTTGTAAATAAACCTGATCGTCATTTTAACTTTTAAATCTTGTTTTATTGTCCATTCCTTTTTGCACACGAGCCAAACTCCCCTGGAAGGGTCGTAACACCACTCGCCACACACATGTGAGTGACTAAAACAAAGCAGCATGGAGAACGAAACTCCGTCTCCAACCACCTCTCAGGCTCAGCAGCCTGCACTCCCAAGCTCTACATGTCACCAGAACACAACCCGCCGCAACGCAATAAAAGCAGTCTTATACAAAAGGGAAGGCCTGTCAGTTTTTACTCTTTTACTTGAGATTTTATGTTTTTTATTACTCGTGCAACAGAAAAATGATCGTTAGATTAATCGTCTAATTCGTCATTAGAATAATCGACTAGTCGATTAAATAATCGCCCAAATAATCATTTAAAAAATATTCGTTTACCCCCAGCCCTGGCGATTAGGTGTGAATTGGAGAGCGGCACGAGCCACACACTGCTCTTAGCAACAACTTTGCACTCAATTCCTTGATTCCTTCATGTTTGTAAGCACACACCAACGCAGTGCTGAGTCATCTCTGATTGGTGTGTGTGAATTACTAAATGGGAAAAGAGCTGACTTTTTTCCATAGCCAGCTAGATGGAACGTGTGAAAGGAGTTCATAGTTACGCAGATTAAACACAATCTGTTAACACTTTTTCATTTAATTTATATAATCAGATTATCTTTTTTAGAAAGGCATTAGCTCACATCATCCAATCATGCAATGTTCTTCTTTGGTCAGTATTCTGCAAGCTGACTTTACATTTGTATAAGCAGCAGAAGTACCGAACCTCTAATTGTGTAATAGCGATTTTCCATCTATGTAAGCTTTGTTCAAGGGCAGACGGTACATCTCTCACTTGTTCTCGAGCTGGGAGGGAGGCAATAACTGACTGTGGGATTATCAGGTGAGACTCTTTGCTTAGATCTATTCCCTTGAGGTCACCAGGTCGTCTTAATGGCCTGACCTCACACTTTAAAACCTGCTCAGCTGTTTGCCAGATCAGGAGACGGCACAGACTAATAGCATTGGTTAATGGGAATCGCAAGGAGTTAGGAAAGAGGTTATGTATGATGGCCCAGGGTCAATCCTTTCATGTGTTTGTCACAAGTGTCCATCTAGATGGTGTGAATAACTGAAATCTTAACTAGCATCTTTAAACGAGTGAGTGTTTGTGTGAGCAGGTCTGACTAAACAGGCATGTTTATCTATGGGTGGAGAGTGTGTAATGGCTGGTTTGAGTGTGTTTAGTTTTAGAAGTGTGTGCATGTGGCTCCATGCTCTAGGTGGGGGATCTGGCAGACAGATTGGGAGCAGCTTGTTAGAAAGAAAGAGGAACAATGAGGCCAACGCCTATTTTCTATCTAACTATTTTTCTTTTTTCGCCCTTGTTCCTTTTTTATTCTTAACATTGTCTCGTTCTTTCTGGAAAAGTGTTTTTCGCGTCTTTGTAAATTCTCAGAAGTGGCATCATGCATCTTATATGGTTAGCTTTTTTTAGTCGTATAACTTTCACTTCCAGTTCTCCTACCTAATCCCTTTTCTCGATGCATCCTCCTTTGTGTTGTTTTCCCTCCGTATTTGATGTACGTTTCTCATTAGGAACGTTGTACATCAAGGCAACAATCTCCTGCTGGGGACTTCTGGAGTTTCATTGAATGTGTCTGTCGGGTCTTTTCGATATGCAACCTGCATTTACTGTTGGAAAGGAAAAAGACATTTTTAAAGCAGAGTCAACCTTTTGAATAGACTTTGTGTTGGTTCTTCTGGACTATGGGTGCCCTACTGTCCAAAAAATGAACGGGAGTCAATGGAGTGATAAAAAAGTTATTTTCTGATCCCGTTTGATATGTGCCATGGATTTAACATGATGTCCGTGAATTTTAAAGACACATTTTGATGCCAAGAAAACGCTTATTTTCGACAAACGGTAAAAGTTACTTTAGCACTGCAAAAATGTGGGTTCTTGCAGTTTGTTTTGACTGAATTTAATTGTGACAATCAGGACAGATGTTTCCAAGACACATCCAGTGTTATCACGAGATCTTGTCAAAATCAAAGTGTTAAAAACTGCTGCCAGCTAGCACTTGGCATTTGAATTGCACCTGTAACCAGTGTAACTTGTTCTCGTCCTTCACTGGCACTGAGTATGGTTACGCCGGTTAGCCTATCAATCCTCTGCGTTGTGTTCTGGTGAGGAAAGGACTCGGACCACAGATCCCACTGGTGATGTTTATTGCTGTGCAAATGAAATTAACAAAATATTCTTTAACATGTAGCTTCTGCGTACACACGAGTCAGCAGTCCCCTCCCCACAAGCCGCCTAGCGCCAACTGAGAGTAAAACAGTCTCAACTCCTCTCTATTAACTATAAACTAATACACTTTCATAATGCAGAGTACTAACCAACAAAATAATGAACAGATACAAAACAGAACTTAAATACACATACCTGTGCAAATGAAATGAACAGATACAAAACAGAACTTTAATACACATACCTGTGCAAATGAAATGAACAAAATATTCTTTAACATGTAGCTTCTGCATACACACGAGTCAGCAGTCCCCTGTTAACACACAAGCACATGGAAAAACCCCTGACGGATGTACCATTTTGCCTAAAAACCCTCGAATATACGTCAACATATTCGGTCAAATGACTCTTAACTAGGGCTGCACAATATATCGCAAATTTATCGTTATCGCAATATCAGCATGCACAATAGGCATATCGCAAAGAACAGAAAAATATCGCGATTAATGGTCATCTCAGATTTTTGCTACACATAATGCATTTTGTCAATCAAACGGAAACATGACGTTTTTGACAAATCAAATAGAGCCCTTCACCCATTTGGCCAATCGGTTGGGTTCTTATAGGTTAGATGCCTTGGTGCCTAGGTGGACGGCACTTAATTTGGATGGCTAGCAAACACCTGAGTTAGCTTAGAGAGCGTCGCAATGTAATGTAAACTTGCGTGATTTAATTTTGTTACTGTATTAATACTAATGATAGAGGATGGAGTGGTGTGTCTAAAGTATATATATACAAAAACTGCAGATTTAAGTATTTATTCATTTATCGCAAGTAATATCGATATTGCAATATTAAGCACTGTTATCGCATATCGCAGGTTTTCCTAATATCGTGCAGCCCTACTCTTAACAGTGTGTATTATCACAAGTGAACATTCACAGCTGCATATTAACATATTTACACCGTATATTTAATAAAACAAAAGCCTAACCACGACAACAGAAAATGTCCTACCTCCCCTCAAGCCGCCTAGCGCCAACTGAGAGTAGAACGGAGCTGACGTCACATCCTACTGCGGTTTCTTAAAGTGACAGTGTCAACTTAAAACTATGAACTCACAAATAAAGGTTCATCAATATGAACCAGGATTTGGTGGAATTTCAAAACAAAAATAATAAAACAAATGCTTAATTTCTAAAATTGTTACACACCACAGAAAATAAATTCAGTAATTATTTCCATGTGAAATCTCAATAAAACAATCAATATACTGCTTTTATATATCTATTCATTATCATAAAACACAATATTTCAGTGTATTAATATTTTCTTGCATTACTAAGATTGATAAAGCTGATATTGGTTTTGATTTATGCGATCAGTTGAGCAGCTTTTTTATGGGGATCATTTCTGACTTGTGTCTAATTTAACCGAATCTCATAAGTTTAGCCTACAAATCTAGACAAACCGTAGCAGTAGCAAAAGATGTTGCTCTGCAGGTCAGTCTAGCCACTCTCCATTCAAGCCTCAGCAGGTCTACCATCACAGAGTTCTACGTTAGTTGGGCGGGCTTAATGATCTGCGACGGATAAAAACAACAAAGATGGCGCCGGCTCAGGAACGACACTTGTTTGAAACAGCTTTGGAATCAACTCTGGACAATTTAGACTTCTGCTTTTCTTTGAGACATGAGCAGACAGAGGTACTTAAGTAATTTATTCAGAAAAATGATTTATTTGCTTCTTCTTCTTCGATAGCGTATGGGAGACTGCCCCGTTGACTGATTGCCATAGCAATGAATACTTCACATTGTTTGTTGCTCTGATTGGTCCTAGCACTGTCCAGTTACGTGCAGAGACAGTTTAAAAGACAACCGTAGATTCCACTTCACGACTGAGCTCTGTCTATGGGTCATGGCCAGACTATATATTTACATACATAGGATGTCTTGTCCGGCTAAGTAGAGCTTAACCAGGTTAGAATGTTTAGATCACAATTATTTAAATATTTAAATTCCCTTGAGCATGGGGTCAATTCTGCATATGAATTTAAAACATTCACTTGAAAAAAATGATTCTACTTAGCCCAGAGAAAAGGACAATATACATATCATTAAGTATGATGGCTACTAGAAAATGGAAAGTGTATTGTGAAAAGAGCCAAACACTTCATAAATAAATATGATTTGTAATAAGCATCATTTGCCAGATAGGGAAGTAAAAATACTTGTAAGCTAGAGTGAAATGCAAACATTTTCTCTTATTTATTCCATTTTTTATAATAGTGTTGAAAACATTTCGAACCAGTCCCTTGGCAGCAACACAAGATGGCTACTTGTTAAAATTCATACATGGAGTGCATTCTTAGGAGAAAAATTTAGCTGCAAAGCAAACATCAACTTTGGCTCCAGTCAGAAAGTTTATCTGCCAAAAAATACAACTGAGTTTAATGGTGTCTACTCTTAAAAAGCACCCCCTTTTAACCTAATGTTACAGACCTGAATAGTGATCAGCACTATTATTAGTGGAAACCACTTGGGATTAAACATTGCAAATCTGATTTTGGTTGCTTGTAAAGTACAGCTATCTCTTGTTAAAAAGAAACATTCAAGTGAATATTCTGTCTTCAGACCAGTGTTTGAAAAGTGATCTGCCTTTTGGAAGTCTCTATTGAGCTGTGCAGAAATGAGCCAGAGGACACCTGCAAGAAAATCTTAGTATTATAACTAAAAATGATCACCATCTTAGTTACGCGTCTCTGAAGCTTGAAACTGCCTCTCCTGGAAAGTGTCTGCTGCTTGGCTCGGTTATTTTGACTGAGAGTCAGTCAGACAGACAGATGGGCAGCCCCGACCACCCTCCTTGGCCGACTGTCTGGTCCCTTTTGTCTGCCTGTCTTGCAGCATTACCCCTACAGTTGTAGTTTCCTAATTGCTCTGAATCCTGCAGAGACGAGAGACTTTATGCAAGGGTTTGGGGGTGGTTCTTCATCTATGATGAGGTGCTTTTCCTTCACCCTCCTGCTGCTGGATTTTGCCCTTTATTCCTTTCTTCTAATCTCTTTTGTTCATCAAAAGTCTGTTCATTTGGCTAAGAAGCTCAGTCCACCTTGCTGCTGACCTTATCACATCTGGTTCTGCCTGGATTTCTGTATTAAACTGCCTCCTACAGACTAATTGGCAGATATGCACAAACATAAGTGACAATTAAATTTTTTTTACCACACAAAAGTAAATATTTTACATTAAAATATCCTGTATTACCACAAGACTACTATCACAAATTTAGAATTTAGGTGCCATGGGGCAGTCTGTTTTGCATTTATGCTGCACATTTAAAATGCTTATTGTTGTCTCTGAATGTAGTATTTTCTGTCTACTCAGGCACCTCTGCAGCCACCTCCGGGGTCTTCTGCCTCAGTGGTGGCAGCTGCAGCAGCAGCGGCGGCAGCAGCTTCGGGGACACCCCAGTCTCTGAAACTTACCTACCCAGAAACTCTGGATCGCATCAAGGAGGAGTTCCAGTTCCTCCAGACACAGTACCACAGGTGGGTGTGTTGGGGCTGTACACTTTCCTGTCTGTGTTCCCTGGTACCCTGATTTTTTACACCTAGCTTCCACATCAAGAACTGTTTAAAAAAAGGATTTTTACTTCTTATTTGGAAAATAACATTTGCTTTTAAAGGTGGAATATGGAACACGAACACCAAAGCGACATCTAGTGTGTGGAGGTTGTAGTTGCAACAATAGAACAAGGTTTCCAGCCGTCGGGATGCCAGGTTCACTGCCGATACGTGAAGTGACCAGCCAGCTCCATGTCCAGTGATGACCTAAACTCACTCTGGTTTTAGATCAGAAGCAGCTGCTTGACTTGCAGAGTCCGCCATTTTCCACAGTGCCAGCCTCGCTGTGCCGAGTTGACTGTTTATCGTATTTGAAAACCCGCAATGATGCCCTCTAGTGGCTGGTAGATGTAAACATGAACCTGTGTCGTTCCTGTTAAAATAAATATTTGATTTTTTAAAATTAAAATATAACTTTTAAAGGAAATACTGTACCTTCATTCTGCACACCTCTTAACGGCCCGTGGAGGTATTTTTTTTTAAATATAGATTTTTATTAAATTGTTTCATATTCAACCTTTAAATTTAACAAACTGAAAAGAATTCCAACTCTCCAAAGCAGCACATGGACACGTTTGACTATTACTACCTATGCTGCAGGTTTTAGAAACAGTTAGGTTCTCTGTATTATTTTGCCATAGACTGAAGGTTCCTGCTTTGTGGTCAAGCATGGAGATAGCCCTGCCTGTTTCTGTTTGTTGTTGTTGTTTCTTGATCACATGGTGTGTTTGATGTGCAGGAATGAGCCCAGAATGCTTTTTGAGTGTGGGATTTGTGTTTTTGTGTAGCCCCAGCTCCACCCCCCACCCCCCACTCTGCTCCCTTGGCACACCTTCACAAGGTCCCCACCCCCCGACTCTTCTCCACTCATCCTGCTTTGATTCAGCTGGCCAGAATCCCTTTCTGTCCCACTTCAAACTTCTTTTGTGCACTACCCCCCTCTACACACACACACGCACGCACGCACACACACACACACCGCCCCTCCAACCCCTGCAGCTACTGTTCAAACCCTGTTCAAACAAACGTGTGTGTCGGTGTGTGTTCTTATTTCTCTGCTCTCAACAAGCTAAAGTATCAGAATCCACAAAGCACAGAAACTCTGAATTTTACATCTTCTCATAAAACCTGAGTTTAGCGTTTGGTTGCTGTTATCTATGTAATGCTCACATGCATCTACTGTAATATTCTCAAGGTTTTTGAACCCTGCTCTAATGTGGCTTCAGCTAAAATGAAAGTCTGCAGAAGAGTCCATAGGCTCTGCGAGAAGCTGTGGCAAATACTTTGTGTCAGAACAATAAATATTTTAGGAACTGGGCTCGGCGTGCTGGTGTTTGCTCATCTTTTTTTCAACTTTCTTTTAACCCATTCTGCCAGAAATGTATAGATGCATAGGATATCCATTTCCTTTGTATATATTTGATATTGCCACAGGAATCAGTGAAATTTTAATTTAAAGCAAACTAGAAGGCATTCCTGAGGATATTACCTTCTGATCATCTCTTTTTTCTCACGCCAGCCTTTTGAGCACACAAATCCAGCTTTTCACTGAAATGGCTCAACCCTGTTGGTTGAGACAACATAATCAGCTCCTTTGGCAGCAGCTCAGCGACACTTTGTGTTATTAAACACTTGGATTGTTTCCCTCTTGTCAAGCTGCAGAACTAAGAAGCCATGAGCAGGGTCTACAATAAGTGAATGATGCAATTAAGAGATTTGCGATCAGATTTTTTATTTCCGGTTTTATTTCCAAGCGTACCGTTTTAGAAAGAAAGATTATTTAACCATCCCTCTAAGGCTTCTCCAGCAGCCCGCAAGCTGTCGTGACTGCAGAAACACATCAAATTAATTCAGTGTTTATGATTAGAGCAGGAAACTAATGCTGTAGTCATAAACCGTAACAGTACTAACAGCTAGTGGAACAGCTTTTGTTATTAGACATCTTTTCGTGGATCTGTCAGGCACGTGTTTATTCTGGCAGGTAAGTATGAGCTTGTTAATTGGAATGAATGGTTTATATCTCACTGATAAATGATTTAAAAGCTGAGGTAAACGTAGGCAGCTGCTCAGGCTGCATTTGACAGAGTGATAAATATACTGAGCTCTTTGATTTGGAGGAAAGTAATTGGAAATCTGTTGTTTAAAGCTGTTGCTGATCTTCGCAATTATCGCTTGCTGCTGAAACGCAAAAGCTGGGCGAAGATGTTTTTGCTTTTGTAGGCGCGTATGCGTGCGTTCGTTTATCGTTAGTGTTGGCACAAACTTCCTGTGAACTACCGAACAGATTTAGATGAAACTATAGTCAATGGATGTCCATTTACCTCTGAATAACGTTTAGAGTCAGTTTAATTCAAGATGGCTACCACATCGTAGCAAACACAAATGCCATTATTCAGTTAATTTTACAAATTTTGAGCTAACATTTTAGGTAGTAGCTGAAATTCATTAACTGCATACACTTAAAGGACTAAATGGTTGCCTGACACCTTGTGAGGTTGAGTTGTGCATAATCTTACTTTTAAAGTTTGACCAAAGCTGCTACATCCTTATCATTTCTCAACATAAGATGATATTACTTCCAAATTCTGAAAAGCAGTGGGCTCTATATCCAACCCACTTCTGCTAAAGAATTGTGTTTCCAGAAGAGAGGCCGATATTGGTTTTTCTATTGCCGATACCGACGCTGATATATATAGGAGACATGGCCGATTTTCATGACTGATATCTAAATGTTTTCCACCTTATTTTCATGCTAAAATGTCACTAATAAGTTATAACATCAGTTGATTTACAAAATTTCTGAAGCTGAATCAGGTTTTGAACTCTGAATTTAACTAACTGTTGAATCTTAACTTTGTGCACTTCTCAGTGTTAAAGTCAGACACCTAAATAAAGTTAATTTAGAGTATTTATTATGCAGATGTAATCAGTGAATGTAAAAATACATTTAAATTAAATTCTGCAACAGCACCAGCCTGCCCAGAGATGTGCCTGACTTTAAATCGGCTTTACTAAGGACAAATATCAGCCGATGCCGATATATAAAAAACGCTAAATATCGGCCAATATATGGATCTACCCCTAATTTCCAGTATATACCGATGTGCAATATATCTGCATCAACACCAGTATAATTTTTTTGCATATTGATATCGGACTGATAAGTAAAACTGGGCTGAATTTAACAACCAATATCTATTTTCACCTAGCTGTCATTTGTGTGTCTGTTTCTGGAGGAAGGGGTTGTCATATACATACATACATACATATATATATATATATATATATATATATATATATATATATATATATATATATATATATATATATATATATATATATATATATATATATGTATGTATGTATGTATGTATGTATGTATGTATGTACTTTTAATTATGAGGGATATCTGATATTATTTGCCCACCATTATTATCAGCCAATAATGGCAAATGTAAAATCAGAAATTATCTGTATGGGTTTTACTTTTTTAATGACACAACTTTTACATACCATGCACATGTCATACACCAAACTCTTCAGCTACTCCTCTGTTTCAAAATGTCGAAATATGACAGGTCTGAGGTAAAGTTTTTGAGATATTTTTGTTTGTTTGGCATAACTGGCCTAATTTAAATTAGAGTAGTTTTCATATTTTGCACAGATCATATTTAAAGTTTATGGTGGGAGATATGTGATGTTAGTTACCTAAAATAATTTAGTTTTATGAGGAGTGACCCCGCATATATATTAGTATCAGTATATATCAGTATGGAAAACTAAGATTTGATTATGTTGGTGTATTGGATATCGGTTAAGAAGCTGACCTCTAATTTCATGCAGTAGTTTACATTGTTTTAAGCAGCAGTTATTTCAATGGGTATTTACATTACACCTATAAGCGTTATAATAAAGAACAATAGTTTTTATGTGAATTTAGTTTTATCTGTGAAAGTAAGACCTGAATTAATATATAGACCCTCACTAAGATGCTGCTAATTTATACACCATCACTTCAAACGTTAGCCTTTTAAAGGACGCTGAGCAGCTGAGAGACCCAGTAAATGTTATTGCATCACTTAGTGCAGACCTGTGTAAGTGGCAGTCACCCAGTAGCCAAGTCATGTGTGTCAATTTTTGTTGAACCACATGATCCATCGAGGTTATAAAACAATCATTATGTAGCAAAGAAAAGAGAAAAGGGGAGTAAAATTTAACATGGCATGTAGCACAATTAAACCCTCGACTCTTTTCACAATAACACCTAGACGCTGTCAAATGGTGCTTTTCCTACCAACCTTGGCTATAAAGGTTTTAATTTGATGTCGTTTTGGAAAAGACCAACCGAGAATTGCAGGATTAGCAGTGGCCTTGTTTAACCCTTGTGTTGTGTTAGAAATCTGTTTACACCTGTGGTGTTAGCGGGTCCATTTGGACCCATGATTTAAAAATGCTTGAAAATGCTTAAAATCACCAGTTTTCTTCAAATTTTGTTTTTCAGCTAATTGCTGGCTTAGTATGTATTCATATAAATGGAATCAGTGTGTGAATTGTTTTTTAGTTGGCTCCACAGACACAGTATTTTCAAATATATTACTCGCTTTTGATTGCAAAAATTGTTTAAATTCACTAAATGTATTTCTTTTTCTTATAGAATGAGTAATAATAAACTATAAATGTGTTATAAACTAATATTAGAGTACACCTACCCGAAAAAAAATATTATTTTTTTTTTATTATTTAAAATTATTAACAATAGTGACATCTTTGGTGTTTCGGGTCAAAACGGACCCGCATAGATAAATGGTAGGATGAAGACAAGTCAATTTTTTTCCCATAAAACCAACTTTTATTTAACCATACCAATTAACCAAACAATTTAACCATAAAATGAACAATGATAAACAACACTGTGTGTGTGGTTGTGTGCGCGCGCATGCACCTGCATTGACCATAAACTGAACATTGAAAATAATAAGGTGTTAGCGCAGGTATGTTGTTCTGAATTAACCATAATCTAAACAATGGAAACAATGAAAACAAACCATAATTTGAACTGTGTGTGTGTGCGTGCGTGCGTGCGTGCGTGTGTGTGTGTCTGTGTGTTTTGTCCATCTCTGTCCAGCTATCACCAAACACCCGTCTTCATTCCATGTTGGTCATCTCAAGTATAGGATATTCTGAATAGGTCGTGGAAAGAACAGTTCAAATGCTGACTTGATGTCTTGGGCGTGTGACACAGCGTATCTAGTAGGCCCTGGAGTCATTCTGAGGATGTTTTCTGTCGGTGCCCTGGATTGGGTTTGAAGAGGGCTTGATAAACATGAAATGTCACCTTTTCTTGACTTGAAAACCTCTTTTTGATCATCTGTGACATCTGGGTCCTCCTCATCGGATGTTTGGTCTTGTTTAGGGTCATACTGAACGTCATCCTCATCCTCAGACATCCTCCTCAGCTTCACTTTGCCCGCTATCCTCAGGATTATCATTACCGAAGATATGATCCAGCGCCTCATGAACAGTAAACCTTTTGCTCATGTTGACTGATGCTCCTACAGAATTCAACTGATAGTATCCCACCCAAACCCTCTTTATATGTGCCAATGTTTATAAACAATGTATCAATATGCTGTGAGAAAGTTTGAGTTCACGTGGGGGTGGGGGGTGTACACCTGTAAGCATGGGTTTCTGTGGGTCTCTGTCTGTGCCTGTGCATGTGAAAGAGGCCTGTGTGTGTGTGTGTGTGTGTGTGTGTGTGTGTGTGTGTGTGTGTGTCTGTGTGTTTTGTCCATCTCTGTCCAGCTATCACCAAACACCCTTCTTCATTCCATGTTGGTCATTTCAAGTAGGATATTCTGAATAGGTCGAGGTGTGTGTGTGTGTGTGTCTGTGTTGGTGATGTGGGCCATAACTGTGCACATTGGGCCATAATTGATCCTCAGAGCAACCCGTAGCTTTTAAGTGATGCATGCAACAGCCAGTTTTCTCTGCCGGGTCATTTTGAACCCGTAACACCACAGATGTAACTTTTTTTTTTTGAGACCTTTGGAATTTACTAAAATTGTGAAAATTGATTTTGCTGCATTTAAATAGGTGTGTCTGAGGATTAGATGAAGCCTCATTCCAAAACAAAAAAGGAAAGTGTACTTTTTACACAGTTAAACTTGAAATCGGGTCAATTTTGACCCTAACACAACAGAAGGGTTAATCCAACAGGTTGTAGCACAGAGCCGCATCTCTGATTCCAGGCTGCACCTTCATGTAATCAGACCCACTTGGACTCTGTTCACCCTGCAGGGAAAACATGACCTGAATGGCCACACAGACGGACACAAATACACTCATCTATTCAGGCACACCACCAATCTGATGCATGTGCTTACAGCCCTTATTCTGGGCTCCCCAATTAACTCCGCGTACAAATAGGTATTGTCTTGAAATAGTAATACTTAGCTGCTTATTTTTGCTTCAGGGAAGGTAGTTGGAAGTTGGATTAGACAGCAGGAAAGAGACAGGAGGGATTAGGGCTGTGTGTGTGTGTGCGTGTGTGTGTGTGTGTGTGTGTGTGTGTGCGTGTGTGTGTATGTGTGAGAGAGAGAAAATAGATTTCAACATTTCTGTGTTGCTTTATGGGTTTTATTTTTATGAGAGAGGAGAGAAATACGTAACTAGACTAAAGAAAGAGAAGAGTTAATTAATTAAAGGGTCATTGCTCGGGCAGCTGTGTGTGTGTGTGTGTGTGTGTGTGTGTGTGTGTGTGTGTGTGTGTGTGTGTGTGTGTTTTAAATATCTAAACAGGCTGTAATCAGCAAACTGAAGGGAAACGGGAGGAGCTGCTGACAGAGCTCTCATTACTGTAATTTTCTGTCTCTGCAGCCACACACAGGTTGTTCTTTGTGCACATACACACACACGCATGCACGCACACACACACACACGCACGCACGCACACACACACACACACACTGTGGTTGTTCTGTAGAGTCAGATAGGCTCTCCACTTACCACTAATATGCTGCCACTCATCACTAAAGAGCCCCTCTACTCATCTCTACACAAGCACAACACAGCAGCACAAACTGCTCATTAAAAATAAAGTTTAGATGTCACCAAATCTTGTGTTTATCAATTCTAAAGAAAGACATCTGGGTGTCCAGACATTCGAAAAATTAGCAGATCTTATGTAGTTGTTAAGTTTGAGTAGATTTAAAAAATATATTATTTTTTATTTAAAGACCAGGTTTACTAACAAACCAATTTTACTTATTATTTCTGATTATAGTCGGTCACTCTGAGTTTTTCATGCTGGCTGAACATGAAAATAGTCTCCTACACCTATCTCCTGCATTAGCTTCTGATAGAAAATAGACGGTGAAACTCTAGGATTAGAAAATCCTGACAGATCTACGTCACACTGTCACTTAACATTCATGGACTCACCCATCTTGACTCGGGGAAGGCTGTTGTTGGTTTAGCGTCCAGGAAACAGCAGAGAACGTTTGACTAGTAGAAGCTAACCGTTAGCATTAGCAACTCCACCACATGGCAGAACTCCTTCAGGCTTGTGTTATTTGTGGCGATAAAACATCAAAGTTACAAGAGCAAACAGAATCAGTGGTAGCGTCATGTTGCTGTTAGCCAATCAGAGGCGAGATGTCCAAATATCAGGAAATAAGACTCCAAAACCTGCCATGTAAAGCTACTTTCTGCTTCAGCTCACTTCTACATCCTCCAGCAGGCCCACCAGAGCTTTTTCCCCCAAAGAACAACTTACCAGGCATTCATTCTTTCTTACGAGAGACCACTAGCCTGGCAAGCCATCCTATATATGTGAATATATAGTCTGGCCACGAACCATTGACGGCCCTCAGTCGTGAGGCGGGATCTACGGTTGTCTTTCAAAATGTCAGCACGCAATTGGATAGCGCTAGGACCAATCAGAGTAACGAACAACGTGACGTAATCACAGCGATGGAAAAGCGGGAGGCAGCAATGGCGTCTAACATCAATGATTTCTGTTGTTTTTGTATGAAAAACATGCGAATATCAGGTGTACTGGGACATTGCACTACTTTGTTTGATAAAAATAAGAAGCCGCTAAGTATAGCCGACAGACTTACGCACGTTGGAGTCTAAATAATCCAATGTTGATGACAAAGCCATTTCAAACGAACGTGGTTCCTGCGTTGCCGCCATGTTGTTTGCGTTCGCGGCCGCAGCGCTGACGTCATCGGCTACTCCTGCTCTGTGATTGGCCCAAAATATAGAGCGCTGTGATTGGCCCAACCAAAACTATAATGAGCTGGGATTGGACAGCCACAGCAGTGGTTTGGGCTGCGAGGGTTCCAATGAAGCGTGCCTAGACCAAACTCTGCAAAGCAAGAATTTGGTCTAGTTCACTAGGCTAAGAGACCACTGCAAATGTATTAAAATTATTATTATTATGATTGAAGATGACCTTTAAAAGCAGAAGCTGAGAACCTGTTTCTATATATTCCTGTTAATAAAGTCATTTTTATTTTGAATTTTATTCATTTTATTTTTTTATATAAATGACACCACATCCAATAATATTTAGTAATTTAATAATAGTTGAAGTGACAGCAAGAGAACCTGAGACTGTTGCTCTTATTTTCCTGATGTTTCTTATTTTAATACCAGTATTGGCACCCTCATTTGTATAGGTTTAGTGTGCTAATAAGTCACTCTCATGTATAAACCATCTCTACAGCACCAATGTGACTGGTGTTCTTTATGAAAATTAAGAATGAACTTAAGGCACATTTCAACAATGTACTGGAGGAAATAGAGATCAGCTAAAATTAGTTTATGTCTGGAGCAGCAGATGGCAGAAATACACTGATGCATTTATTTGAATACGTTTAGAAGGACTTGGGTTGTTCAAAAGTACATTTGAAATGCAATTTTGCTTCAGCATGCACAGATAACGGCTGGTTACTAATCGTTTCCATTATTAGTCATACATATTGTTTAAATAAACAGTCAGCTGGCCTATTTTCAGTAAGAGATGTTTAAAATGACAAACTAACATAGATCTGTGGTCACTCACCAACTAAACTGTTTCAGTTCTGCTCAAGCCTGACTGGATCTGATTTATGTGAAGGCAAGGTTCTTTTTCTTCCAATGTAGGCTCTTCAAGCTGCTCTACAAGCAGAAAAGCACCTGATTACTGGGTTCTCACAGCATGTCTCCATTTATATTCTGTGTACACAAACAGAATTTGATAAACTCTTGTAGTTAAAGGTTTTATTCAGAATGATAAAATTATTCATGCTTTAAGAGAAACTTCTTTCTCACAGCTGCATGTGTGGATCGGTCGGTGTTGTAAAACCTCTTCCTGTCATAAATCTAAATGTGTGTGAAACATTTATGAAAAGCAACCTTCTCTGTGAGTATAGCAGGGGTAAGGGTTACAATTGGTCAGCCTATGTTTTGCGTGTGTGTGTGTGTGTGTGTGTGTGTAGGGGAGGTCTGGAACGGCTGATAGAAGGTGATCAATAGTTAATGAGATGTAAAGTGAAGAGTCACATACCTGGAGGATGAACTCACTACAGAGACTCAGTGGTCCCCATCGTCCTCTTACTGGGATTTGTTATGATTGTGATCGTTTTGGCGTTGGGCTCTTATCAGACACATTCTAATTCAGATCCATTTTATTTTTGACTATTTTTAGCTCATTCATTTTCATTTATTTTTGTGGAAATGAAATCAAAAGTCTCTAAATTGTAAATACAGTTAAAACCTACCTGATTTAAACTTAAAGCAGTAATCTGGAGTTCCCCCCCTCTCAGGAATTATGCATGATTTTTCAGAAATCCGTAGAAGTAACAGTCCTACCCTGTACTGCAGTGATGCCCAACTCCCTTCCCCGAGGGCCGGTATCCAGCATGTTTTACTGTTTTCCCTGCTTCACCACACCTGATTTTAATCAGCAGGTGATTAACAGGCTTCTGCAGAGTATGATGAGCTGCTGAACAGGTGAATCAAGTGTGTTGGAGCAGGGAAACAACTAAAACATTCTGGATACCGGTCCTCGGGGAAGGTAGTTGGGGATCACTGCTGTACTGTGACATAATGTATGCATTACATCAACTTTGTTTTTGCTAGGCCTGGCCCCTGTCCAGTAGAGCCCCGTGCAATTTGAATTGAGCGCTGCTCAACATTATAGATTCTCACTGAAGGCATCAAAACTATGAATGTACACGTGGAGTTATGTACTTAACGAAAAAGGGTGAAATAACTGAAAACATCTTTTATATTCTATTTTCTTCTAAATAGCCACCCTTTGCTCTGATTACTGCTTTGCACTTGGCATTCTCTCCATGAGCTTCAAGAGGTGGTCACCTGAAATGGTTTTCCAACAGTCTTGAAGGAGTTCCCAGAGGTGTTTAGCACTTGTTGGCCCCTTTGCCTTCACTCTGCGGGCCAGCTCACCCCAAACCATCTCGATTGGGTTCAGGTCCGGTGGCTGTGGAGGCCAGGTCATCTGCCGCAGCACTCCATCACTCTCCTTCTTGGTCAAATAGCCCTTATGCCTTCAGTGAGAATCTACCAATGTAAATGGTCATAAAAATGAAGAACACACACTGAATGAGAAGGTGAGTCCAAACTTTTGGCCTGTACTGTGTGTGTATATATATATATATATATAATTGTATTATTATTATTATTGAACACAAATGCAAGAAAATGATCTCTTTCAATCACCAAAAAGGACAAAGGACTATTCTAGACATCAGAGCTCTATTTTAAAATGTCCAGTGTCTTGTTTCAAACATGGTCTGTACAAAAGTGGGTCGTACATTTTTAATTAGATGCTTCACTATCTATCCTTTCATTAGTGTGTGTGTGTGTGTGTGTGTGTTCAGTGTTTATTTAGCATGTGGTACATACTGAAACTGTCCTTTTGTTTACATTTACTTTTTAATTTCTTCCGTATATACCGGTACAGCTGCCATAGTGTTCTCAACCATGTGCACATCTTTGTGCTCCCACGTTACAACTGGTGTAGGCGTGTGTGTGTGTGTGTGTGTGTGTGTGTGTGTGTGTGTGTGTGTGTGTGTGTGTGCACGTGCACGTGTGTGTGTTTAGTGGCTGTGCAGCACTGACAGAGCTGTCTAAGGGCTGGCAGGCTGCAGATTTGTAGCACATTCAGCTGATCATCTTATCTCCTGTCACCGCCAGTGAAAGATTGGAGAATCCAAGCCCACCATAGCACACACGGAAGCACGCACACACACACACACGAATCATATCTGCTCTTTCCTGGTCGCTTCCCCGTCTTCTACTCGCTCACTCTCAATCTTGTTTCTTCCCCGATATGCCATCTTTCGTTCTGTCCTTTGAAACTTCTCTCCCTCCTCCCATCGGTAAACTCGGCTCTGCCAAACACTAATTATTACAGGCAATCATTTCAGCATGAAATCCCTACTTCCTGCTCGCCACTCTTCTCCCCCTCTCCCCGCTCATTTGGTCCCCTTCTCCAACTCTTTTATGCTCCCACAGTCACATAATGGCAACACACACACGCACGCACACACACACACACACACACACACACACACACACACACACACACACACACACACTGTAAGTCCATTTTGTGGTGAATGGTTATTGCCTTCTTAGTGCAACCTTGAGGTTTTTCTCATAAGCACAAGAGGTGTCGGCCTGGTCTTGGTGAGTACATTAGCAATGCAGCCTAGTAATTCTATTGCTCACTTTGTGGTTTGCTGTGCCAAAAACACTGGTCTAATTTTACAGGTAAGAGATTGATTTTATTTTACTCAGATTCTCTTTAATAGGATTAATTAGTATGAATTACTGCTGCTTGTTTTCTAAGCCAAATCTGATGAGCTAGGAGGGGTTTGTGACTGACATTTCAGCTTTTAAAGAACCATGAAGAAATGTCTTTCTCTGCAGTTAAGTTAATGCTCTTAATATCACCTGGTTGTAAAATGCATGTGTACACTTATGAGTTAAGAAGACATTTTAAAAATAAAAAACAAATTTAAAAACAGAAGCTTCTGCAAGATCTGCTAATCACTCATTTTTATCAAATCAGCAGCAGGGAAACATCTAAAACCTGGCAGGAATCCAGCACTCGAGATGGTAGCACGCCATTGCTAACGCTACAACCGGCCCTCACTCCTCTTTCACAATTAGCTTGAAGTTTACAGACTGAAATTAATTCAATGCAGGTCGAGTTAGCAGTGCGTCACCCCACAGTGCATGCTAGGAACTGGAGCACATTCTCACTGAGTGACAGCTCCCTCTTGTGGATAAGCAGGTCTATTGGTCAACACTCATGTAAATAGGCGTGTTTCCATTGTCGGAGCTTCAGGGTAAATTCTGGGAGGGGGAAATTGACCGGGAGAAAAGATGGCTCAGCTGTTGTTTCTCCACTCAAATTCAGCCCTTTCAGGACTTAGCACAGGTGTCGGCATATGACTGCTTCGGCAGTGAGTGATGCCACTATTCAGCACCAAAAAGCATCCACAGTAACATTAATAACATTAAACGTTTTATTCTGTCAAAGTATAATAATTAGGGATGTTCTGATCACATTTTTTTGCTCCCGATCCGAGTCCGAGTCATTTGATTTTGATTATCTGTCGATACCGAGTCCCGATCCGATACTTCAGCAAAGCATTAAAAAAGAAGAAATGAAGGGAAAACACATCCAAGTTTTCCTTTAATTTCTTTATTATTATTTAGGAATGTCTTTCTTTGTGTATTTATGTCATTTCCTTAGTTTATCTGCCAAAAACATCACTTGTTTAGGAAGTACATTAATAAAAAATGTGTTAATATTATGAATAAATTTAAAAGTACCTCACGTCCTTATTATGCGGCTGTGGAGTGATGCGCGTTTCCGTGACCAGGAGGCACGTGTGTTAACAACACGTTGTTTTCATGTTGTTTGCTGGTTGAAATCAGGCAAAATTTTCACACGTAAAGTATGTGTTGTTGAGACCAGCTGCATGATGTAAAATGTGGCATTCAATGACCAGAAGCTCAGTTTTTTACGGTGCTCTGTGAGACGACAAGGTTTTTCAGTCTTGGGAGTTTAGTAACAGCAATTTTAAAGCACTGTGATCTGTGCTCATTTTCTTGTGCTTCTATTCTGCTTCACAAGCAACTCTTCAAATTTTACTAATGCCAATTGTGTTGGACGGCGTCTGCTGATGTCATTCCCTGAGTTACAACCAATCAGCACCGGGCCTTTCGGAGTACCTATCCCTGAGCAGGTACTCCCAAAGTTCCTGAAAATGGCCCGTTCAGCCAGCCCGGTCAAGTGGAGTCACGCGCATGCTGGGAAGTTCTGGTAAATTTACCCTGAAGTTCCAGTAGTGGAAACACGCCTATAGATTCATTTTGCTGTAGAGGCCAGAGGAGGGAACAGGGCCAGGATGTCACATTTAAAGTTACTGTAAACATTTTAAACTACGTACTCCGGCTATAAAGTAGTTGTAGACGACCATCCATTGATTTCTTTCTGAGAGTTTCATTAAAACCATACTGGTGGGTCATGAGATCCTGCCAAAAACACACACAGGCAAAAACATCATCACCAGTCTTTCTCTGTTTAGTGGCAGTAAGGATTCATCATTGCAGCTTTGTAGATAAAATCCAGAACAAATATTTGTGTTCTCATCTAAATTTGGGTGTGTTGTCGAGCCTCTTCTCAAACTCATCCCAAGTTCATGTTATAATTAAAAAAAACAGTAGCTCACACAGCTGCATTCGTTTTCCGCCCAGCTGTGAGCGACTTCCGCCGAGAGGCAATTCCACCGTAATAAAATCTATAGTGTGGGTGTGGGGTTTAATCCACATTTCTTCTCCCACCACCTTCTTCCCCGTCCTGCTTCTCTCCCTCTCCTCCCTCGTCTGTTCAACTGGCTGGCAATGATAAATGAGTCAATTATGAGCGTGTGTGCACGCGGCGCTGGAGAAAAGGAGCGGATGGGGACGTTATTACCTGTTGCGGCTGGGGGTAATGTTGCGGTATTAATCATATTCTAATTTTCCTCCACCAAACGACCCTCCTTCCACCCACTCCCAGTGTCCCACCTCGCCACGGCTCCCCCAATCAATCTATCGGCAGCCTGCAAACAAGTTGGTGTAAACTGCCAAAGGCCCGAAATGTGCTAGATTGGTTTGGAGGGAGCGAGCAGTCAGGTTGGGCAGGGGAGCGTATTTCTGGAGAGTCGGTTTCTCGGTTTGGGTCCGCAAATATTAAAAAGAAAAACAAAACGTGTTAAAATTGTCCGTTTTTCTAGGACACGCAGGAGGCGAGATTGGCTCATTATATCAGGTTTTTTGTTTTGTTTTTCTGACACCAGCAACAAGCTGAAGTGGCACCCTGAACATTAGAGGAAAGCAGTGATTCAGACATTCATTGTGGCATCAGGAGTGAAGGAGGAGGGGATGGACAGACACAAAGACAGAAGGACGGACTGATAATTAGGAAAGCAGTGAAATAAGAAAGAAGGTCAGTGGATGGATAAACTGAAAAGTGTCCAGGAAGAGGAGGGGGAGACACCTTGGATGTTCCTCCCTGCAGCTTTTGGCTGGATTTCAGGCCCCAAGCGTGACTTTGTCTATTTCTGCTCTGCTCTGAGGTGATAATGGGCTGTCAGCACTCCAGTCACCCTGCTCCCCCCTCCCCCGTGAGTGATGAAGGAGGAGGAGGAGGAACGGGGAGCGGTGGAAGAGTGTTGGAGGAGTAATTTGTTATGTTGCTAATTGCATTGTGTATTTTTATTTGGGGGTATGAGACAAACCCAAACAATTTGTTATTCGTCCTTCTCTGTTGCAGTTTGAAACTGGAGTGTGAGAAACTGGCCACAGAGAAGACCGAGATCCAAAGACACTACGTTATGGTGAGAAACGCGCGCGCGCACACACACACACACACGCACACACACACACACACACACACAACAGCTCCACACTTTTACTCACAGCGAATTCACTGCCAAGTCCCCTAAATCCTTTTCATCTGCTAACAGCTGCCAAACAACACCCACAAAAAAATCACACTCAGGACCACACAAGCATCATATACGGACCTCCTATTGAATGCAAACACGAATCAAAATTTCATCATCTTCACAAAGTAAAACATTCCTTTCAGGCTGATTGTGTCCAAATTCCTTCTAACATTTAACGACTTCTGATTTATTTTGTAAAAATTGGGAAAAAAAAAAAATCTCATTCTGTCGTTACAAGCGTCCAGAGTCCATTTTCTCATTATTTATTTCTCTTTGCTGGTTTATTATTCCAGCAAATCTAAAATAATTTGCATATTTATCAGTTTGGTCAGATCATTTTAGCAGAAGCACAGTTTCACCTGCGAATGCTGAACTTTATGGACACACACAACGTGCAGATTATTTTCTAGATAAACAAAAGGTCCCAAACTCTTTGTCTCTTTTTTTATTTTTGTTATTTTAAGTCTGGCATACCTGTGATCAGAGCCAGAACTCACCACAGCTGACAGAGAGCCGGCTGCCCAGAACCTGCTGTTCCAAAAAAGAGCTATGTGGCAATCTTGGCTCAGAGTCGGGGCTTGTGAGGGGGAGGAGATGCTCGCTGGCATCGAACACAGGCCAGGTCTCCTCTGCTGGCTGATGATTTGGGGTAGTTTGGATGTTGCTAAGCAACAGGCAAAAAACTTGGCAAAGATCTGCTAAGCAGCGCTGCCAGGAAAGGCATCTTTTATGGAGGCTTAGAGGCAAACACACACAGACAGGAGCGTGCATGCACATGGCTCTGTAAAAACACACACACACTCACACACACACACATAGATGCATACGCCTACACATTTGTAGCTATAAACACACATACACACCTGCGCTCATACACATATGCATGCTAACTGCCAGGAAAGATGTCTGGAGACAGTGGACCCCCTGCCATCTCCTCTTCCATCCTGCCAGCCTGTTCTGGCTGCCCAACTGCCAATCTCCTCGCTCCACTACCAGCCTCACTGAAAAGCAAATGTCAGCCTGTCACTTTTCAAGGCATCAGACTTTAAAATGTTCTTCTTTTTCCTCCATCTCTGGAGGGGAAGCGAGGGATCCTCGGCTGTCTCTGTGGCATCCAGCTCCTCCCGCGTCTCTCCTTGTACTTTAAGATAAAAGCCGTGGTCAAATAGCTCACATTAGACGTGATTATTACTGCAGTGCATCCAGTCACAGTTTCCCTGCATCACTTTGGGGTTTTTCTGGCTTCTGATTCACGCTCCAGACTCAATTTAGCACCAGAGTCGAGATGAAATTAGTGGAGATGTGCTTTCAGGACACGAGGCACTTCAGAGTTTCACAATACGTCACGTAATTGGGCTTCCATTGTGTGAGACTGGCAGTAAAAGCTTCTGAGGTGGTGAGAGTCGTCAGTGATGGGTTTGTGTTTTAGGTGAAGTGCACGTCATGGTCAAGAGGAACTAATGAGATTGTTTCTCCTTTAAGAATCTGACAAGAAATCCTCTAAACACTGATTATTAAATTCCACTTTGCTGCCATGTCTTCTGCACACTTGTGAGGCGGTTATGATGATGATTTCATAGATTGTCATTTAAATATTTGTGACTAAAGTTGATCATTTCCTCAGTTTTCCTGGATTAAGAATGTCTAAATCTGTGGCTCTGGAAATAATCCACGACATCAGCGTTTGTTCTCCCTGTTAGCGCTTTTCCCTCCTGGAAGTGGAACTTGATCAGGATGTTTTAAAGACACATGAATGGAATAAATATGAAAACAAACTTTGAGTCAGATTGTGCAAATTAACTGATTCTCTCCATCTTTTCAGTATTATGAGATGTCCTACGGCCTTAACATTGAAATGCACAAACAGGTGAGTCAGCTCCAGGTTCCTCCTCTCCTCTCCTCTCCTCTCCTCTCCTCTCCTCTCCTCTCCTCTCCTCTCCCCCACTCGTCTCTGCTCTGAGAAACAAATGTTTTCAGGAGAATTTCTTTACTTCTCTCCTCTCTGCTGCTAATCTCAATCCCCGACGGACTTCTGAAGCGCTGCTACTCTGTGGAGGCGTTAATAAGATCCACAAACAGAATTCATTTCTCCACTGACACATGAGAACACTCTGCCCTTCCCTCTCACCCGTCATTAATCCCTGTTTGTACTCCCTCCATCATTCCCACACTTCCTCCTCCTATTTTTACTCTGCTCTTTTCTTTTTTTTGGTCTTTGTCTCTTTCTCTTAATATTTTTCCATTTTAAAATCAGATTTTTTTAGCCGTCCCTGCCTCTCCTCCTCTCCATTGATTGCTCCGGCTCATTCCCCCTCCACCCTCCCTCTACCCCTGCCTCCTTGCAGACATACAGTCCATGCTAAATTTCACTTTAAATCAGGTCACTGCCTTCCTGCTGTCTACTCTCCATCTTTCTCTCTTGCTCTCTCTTCGCTCATTTCACCATCTCAATCGCTTTGCGTTTGACGTGCCACCGCCGCCGCCACTCCACCCCTCCCACCTCCACCCAGTCTCGATTATCCTCCCCCGCCTTCCTTCTGTCTCTCCCTTTTCTCCATTTCTCTTCACCCTCCCACATCCTTCCTCCACAGGCTGTCATTTCCTCAACCCAATCTGCCCTCTTCCTCCTCTTCTCCTTCCTCCGCCTCCTCTTTTCATTTCCCCTCTCCCATTTCGTCCTCCCCTCTTTATTCTCTTTCTGTAGATTGCTCATGTTCCCTCTTTTTCTCTCTCCTGAAGATGTCATTTAGTAGCTGAAGTTCTCTAACAAGAAATCATTGTGTCTCCCTCGGGGTGGCGGAGGGGTGATGGATTCAGAGGATGGAGGGAAAGAGGGCAGGGGGTTGTGAGAGGAAGAGGGGGTGGGAGGGGCTGCTGAAAAATGGAGAGTGCAAGGAGGGAGAGATGTGCACAAGTCAGAGGAATGAGAGAGAAAAAAGAGGGGTGGAAGTTCAGTCCAGCATCAATAAATCACTTAAGAGAGGGGGAAGGGGTGAGAATGGTGCACACACACACACACACACACACACACACACACACACACACACACACACACACACACACACACACACACACACTTCATGCATTTATAGTGCGCATGCACACACACACACACACCCAGCAGAGTCTAGCTGTCAACAAGATAAACAGCCTGCAGCCATAATGATGTTGTCATGATCTCTGCATGCATATCATTACTGGTCCTAACGGCCTTGTTGGACCTGCCGTCGGACATGTTTGTGTCCGCGTGCACGTGTGTGTTACTCACCGATTACTGTGCTAACTGAGGAGGAATGTTGCATGGATGAAGGGCTGGGGAAGAACGATAAAACGGAGAGCAAGAAAGATAGAAGGAGGGATGGTTATGAGGGAGGGATGGAGGAGGGAGGACTATGCTGCTGGCATTTCAAGACAGACACACATCCACAGAAAGGATGAGTGACCCCCAGCAGGAAACACACACACACACACACACACACACACGCACTCAGAAATTCAAACACCCACAGACAAAACAGACATGCAAGGACACATACGCATGCAAGATGGTGATCATAGTCTTTTCTCTTCCTCACACACACACTTATACACGCATGCACGCACACACACACACACACACATGCATAAAAACTGTGTGAGCTGGTTGTGGCCACAGCAGATGCTGTCCATGAATATTTTAGCCAAACTCTCTGGCAGAGTTTCCATTTGCATGGACCAGATGTAAGCAGCTGAAATATTTACCACATCGGCCCTGGGAAAAGCAGGCCACAGCTTTGTGTGTGTGTTTTCGTTGTGTCCATGCGCAATCTTGGATCTGTGTGTGTTTATTCATCAAAGTGACAGTATTTTTTTTCCTCTCCTTTCAGACGGAGATTGCCAAGCGGTTGAACGTGATCTGTGCTCAGCTCATCCCCTTCCTGTCACAGGAGGTGGGACACACACACACACACACACACACACACACAGATCTCTGTCTCGTCTTTGTGACAGCTACCCACACAGAATATGTGCTCAAACATGCATTTATCAATATCCCTTTTTCACACCCAAACCTGCAGATGAAAAACTTTAAAGCTACATTATTACCTACAAATAAATGTAAAAAATCCTTAAAGGAAAATCAAATCATTGTTATAAAGTAGAAGAAAAGGATTCTCTAGTTCTACTGATTATTATTGATGTTTAAGTTGAGTTTATAGAAACAAAAGCCTGTAATTCTGGGTTCCTCACTGATATTTTCCTTTTGTCCACAGCACCAGCAACAGGTGGTCCAGGCGATGGAACGCGCCAAACAGGTGACCATGGGGGAGCTAAATGCTTCGATAGGGGTACGTGGGCTCCCCCCTCTGCCTCATAGCGTGTGTACTTTATACTCCCATTTGTTTTGTTTTCCCTACTTTTCTTTTTCTTGTCGTGAGGCAAATAAACCTTTTTATTTTTTAACATAACCTGATTGGCTGATTATTATTTTTTTATTTATTATCATTTATTATGATTTATTATTTAAGTAACCCCATTTTTGAACAGCTGCAGCGACTGCCCAAACAAAACTTCTGTAGAATTTGGCAAACAGGATTTCAGTTAAACCCTTAGATTTGGCTGCAGAGCTCTCCCTCCTCCAGAGCCACTGCCTTGACCTTTGACCTTGGCATTGCTCCTTATGTGCACATCGCAGCAATTAGTTCCCTTCTTTCCTCCGTTTTCCCTCTTGATTACCAACGAGAGCACTTCCTCCTCTACTTGTAAGTCACCCAAATGTCTCTCTCCTGTCTCTGTTCTGTTTTTGTCTCCTGTCCATTTCCTCTCTGCAGCAGCAGCTACATGCGCAGCACCTCTCCCAGCATGCTCAGGGTTTGCCAATGGGCCCGCACCCATCAGGACTGCCCCACCCGAGCCTGGCGCTCGGCGGAGGCTCCGGCCTGCTCGCCCTGTCTGGCGCTCTGGGCGCTCAGCTGGCTGCCAAAGACGAGAGAGCTCACCTGGAGGCAGTGGCGGCCTCTGTGGCTGCAGCAGAGCACCACAGAGGTGCAGAGACACTTTAAATGATGCATGACTTCCTTTTTTGTTTCTGTGAGCTGGAAGTGTAAAAGTCGTGGTGAGTGTAGAGCAGGGACAGGAGTCAGGCTGCATTTTAGAAGATAACATTATGCTGAGGTAGGAGGAGAATGGGCATTAAAGCTCGGCTTGATGGACTCTGATGATTGATTTTTGTTTTGGAATTTTGTCAGCACAGATTAGTTCCTGGTAGCAACGCTCCTCAGGGATATTTTTCCTCTGAGTCATCAGCGTCTGAAGTGACGGGAAATAATGTAGCATTTTTCTGTTTCTGTGCCTTTTGCTGCTCTGCTGCCTGAAACCTGGACATCTCTTCCTGGAACGAGCAGACCGTGAAGCAGGACCGGTGAGTGCAGATTACACCCCGTCGCCTACGTCACACGCTTGTCTTTCTGCTGTGTGAATTCACTCCTGGTTGAAAACGAGCTGCAATTTATCACATTATAGAAATGTTGAAACCAAAGTTAAACATGCATGCATTTAAGAAAACACTTTCCCCCTCTCTCTCTCTCTCTGAGGCAGCCGATCGTCTCTCATTCATCTCTGCAGCTCATGAGCCTGATATGATTTATGCAGTCCCTCTCACCTCATTATCACCCTCTTCCTCCCTCTCCACCTCCACGCTTTCTTCTTCCTGCTCCTTCTTCCCCTCGTCTCGTTCCACTCTTTTCTCAATCTAATCTCCTCCCTCCCTCCCCCCTGCAGAGCTCTCTGTCCAACGGGGATAAGGGTCGCTCTGCAGACTACCTCAGCAACGGCAAGAAGAGGAAAACAGACGAGAAGGAGTTCATGACGGACTACGTGAGGACGTTTTCGTAACACTTTTAAATGTTTGAGTAACTGCAGGAAAAGTTTCAGCCACCATCCCTCATCAGATAAAACTCCAGTGCTGAAGAAATGTCCTCCCTCCCTCCCTCTTTCTTCTGAAGACGGCTTCTGAAATATTTCCAGCCCTGGCTGTATACTGCTGCTGTTTTGTTTTAGTAACTGTAGAATATCATGTATTGATCTTTGTGAGGCTGCTTTTTCAGCCAGCATTCCTGAATTTAGACTTGAAGACTTTCCAGCACCTAAAATAAAAACATTTAAACGTTCACGAGAGAATTTCACCTTCTAGTTAAATCATTAAAGATCCAGTTCAGCTGGTTGTTGTCTATATTAACTCACGTCGGGTTTGTTGTTTGTCTACATGAAGAAAACAGGAATATCAATTTTACTTTGTGTCTTTTCCTCACAGGGCAGCGATGCAGATAAGAGTGATGATAATTTGGTGGTGGATGAGGTTAGTAGGTGCCTCCTGGCTTCTGTTTGCCTCACTTGACCGCTTTCATCAGCTTGGATCATGTAAACACACCCAGCAGAATCATATGAATAACAATAATCCCTCCTCTGCCTCCACCTGGCCTCATCTAGCTGCACACACACACACACACACACACACGGGTTTACGAATCACATAAACTCAGCCTGTTGTGGGAAAAAATCCTTAAAAAATCAAATATTTTTGCATTAAAATTGAGCAGCAAGTAAAATACTGAAGGAAATGTGAGGGGTGGGCAGTGAGCTGCACTGTTTTATATCGGAAGCTGAGCTGAGAGCAGCCTGGGTAAAACCAGGTCCGACCAGAATCTTCCTCCTTTAGAGCTGAAATCTCTTTAAACCTGAGTAGAACACGACCACTCTACACTCGTAATCCCATGAAAACATGGACACACAAATCTGAGCCCATCATTTATAAATAAATAAACAAGGGTGCAGAAAATCTTCTCTGTGTTTAAATGGATTTGAGACACAAATCTGATCTGGATTCAGTCTGAATCTAGTGTCTCCTGTGTGCAAAATGAGTGACCTTTTAACCTTTTAAGGACTTTTAAAGCTGTTTTTGCAGAACCTACAGCTGTCCTATAATACCTGAAGGATTGTAAAGGTTAAATAGGAAACGAGATGAGTTTTTTTGGTTGGTTTTGAGTTTGTGTAAAACGTGTTTTTGTGTTTATTTAGCTGATATAAACACAAATGCTTTACCGTTGAACTAAAACAGGATTTCATCAGCATCACTATGAACGGCACAAATCATTTGGACAAAAAGTGAACCGTGGCTGGACGCGTTACGTAAATAAATATTTGTTTGCATTGTTGAACGAGCTTGTTTTTGTTCTCTTGATCAGGACCCTTCGTCCCCCCGGAGCGTGCAGTCCTACTCATCACGGGAGAATGGTTTAGACAAGATGCCCCCGTCTCGTAAGGAGGGACCCCCACAGGCCAGCCCCACCTCCCTGGCATCATCCAGCAGCGCTACCTCCCCCTCACGGGGCAAAGAGCCCCCGCAGGTAGTTGCTCCTCCTCCCCGACTGCCTCACTCATTCATTACTGGATCCTTTCTGCCCTGTTTGAACTCCCTATTTCTGCTCTCATCCAGAGAGAAAAGTCCAGCACCCCCGGTATGAAGCCAGGGACACCCATGTCTCAGGAGTCCAACACCCCAGGACCAAGTGGGCCCCCACAGTTCAGACCCGTCCCTGGAAAACCTGGTGTGGACCCTTTAGGTAAACTGCTGAATCAGCTTGAATGAATGAAAACACACACACACACACACACAGGAGCGTGTAGCCTGTTCTGGCCGTGTTACATGAAGCGTTTCCACGCCGACCACTGTAGCTGGTGTGAGTGTCGGCCAGCTCCCCGCCGCCGACCACCATCTGGACTTAATAAGCAGCTGTGGGCAAAAATATTCAGCGCCTCACGTTTTAAATGGAAAGATTAGGAGAGGTGATGGACTGTGACTGTGAGCTGCTTCGTAATGAGCCTCCATCCATTCCAGTGTATCTCTCTCTCTCTCCCCCTCTCGCTCTTTTTTTCACACATCACCTGTTCGCTCCTGCTCCAATTTCACACACTCTATTATGCATGCAAGCAAGCATCTATATACAATGCACCTACACGTGTGGACAGAGGATAGAGAGGATGTTCCTGTGGATACACACGGACAGGCGTGCATGTGCAGACTCGCTGCAGTGAGGTATTGTGGTCAGCAGGGGGCAGTAGTGTTCCAGTGCTCCACATGCTCCTCCTATTGTTGCATCTTGTTCACAGCTCAACAGTCACAGCGGTGTGAAAGGAGTCATCCTAATAGTTCTTATTTTGTCCCACGCAAAGATTACAAGTAAAACTCTTGAACGATTGACACGCTGTCACTAATTTGTCCAAAACAAATGAACATTCTTCTTTTTTTCCTCTCTCACCTCCAGCTCTGGGCCTGAGAAACCCCTTGGCGGTGCAGGGAGCGTACCCTCCTGGAGCTTTTGGCCTGCCTCCTCCCGGGGTGAACGGCGACCTGCCGGGGACGGCGGGCTACGGCGCTGGCCTCCACCTGGTGTCCCCCCAGATGAATGGAGCTGCGGCGGCGGCTGCTGCTGCTGCAGCTGCTGCAGGCTACGGACGGTCCCCTGTGGTGAGCCTGATGCTCTGCAGATCATTTGTCTTTGCAGCGTCACCGTCATGTGAAGGTGTCAGACGGGGGGTGAAGAGAGGGATATTTATGGAGCCAGGGCGAGTGTTTTAGAGAGAGAGCTGCTGATTGGTCATTTATCTTTAATAATCTATAACAGTCAGTGACCTTGGCTCTTGGAAACTCTCCTTGCTTTCATATAATCTCCTTTAGTTCAGATTTTTCAGCTGATACCCTCCTTGCTTTGCCCATTTTAATGAGTTAACCCTCCTCTCTCCTAGTTCTGAAGCAGATTCTGTTCTTATCTCGTCCAGGTGGGATATGAGTCTCCACACCCACATATGAGGGTCCCCGGGCTTCCTGCCAGCCTGCAGACAGCCTCAGGAAAACCGTGAGGAGTTTTTTCATGCTGCCTTTGACTTGAATCTTCTCCAGTTCACCTCTTTTGTTCTCCCAGAAGGCTCACCCTCATCATTTACAAATTCACTCACCTTCCCTCGATGCTGGATGACTCACTGATGTTTTAAAGTTGTTTAGCAGGAAATGAGACATTTAAATACCACTAAGAGAACATGGTTCTGTTTGATCGTGAAGGTTTATGAAGGTGATGTGTAGCTCAAAACAACAGAAAACCATAGAATTTGATTTACTGAAACAAATATTTGCTTCTCCCTCTCATTTCAAAAATTTTAAAATAGCTACCAGATCACTTCATACATTTTTTCACTGAGCATTTAAACAGTAACTTCAGCATTTTAATGGCACTGAAAGATGACTGAAGGTGACATCATTAACTCAAAGTCTCAGTGGAGTTTTTAAAAGAAAAAAATGACGGACAGAAGAGTTTGTCCCCAGGAAAAGGAGTCTTTGATTGTGTGCATCTGTTTCTTTTTTAATAAAAGAAGCTAACGATATCGCTCCGAGTCACCTAACAACTCTAACATCCTCCTCCTGTCTCCGTCTCAGTGCCTACTCGTTCCACGTGAGCGCGGACGGTCAGATGCAGCCGGTGCCGTTTCCTCCCGACGCCCTGCTGGGTCCGGGAATCCCGCGTCACGCCCGTCAGATCCACACGCTGAACCACGGGGAGGTGGTGTGCGCCGTCACCATCAGCACCTCGACGCGCCACGTTTACACCGGAGGCAAGGGTTGTGTCAAGGTGTGGGACATCAGCCAACCAGGGAGCAAGAGTCCCATGGCCCAGCTGGACTGTCTGGTGAGACCCGATGGATCAGGGAGGCAGTTTGATGCTTTTAAACTTGGAATTCCTTAAATATTTGGATTTTTTCCTTACCATGCATCTTTCCTTCACCCAATCAGAACAGAGATAACTACATCCGATCCTGCAAGCTGCTTTCTGACGGACGGACCTTGATTGTTGGAGGCGAGGCCAGCACTTTGTCCATCTGGGATTTGGCCACACCCACTCCTCGCATCAAGGCGGAGCTAACGTCGTCGGCCCCGGCCTGCTACGCTCTGGCCATTTCTCCTGACAACAAGGTCTGCTTCTCCTGCTGCAGCGATGGAAACATCGTCGTCTGGGATCTCCACAACCAGACGCTGGTCAGGTGAGAGGAGAACACACGACCCACTGTAAAATATAATAAGTTGACTTTACTTAAAAAAAATATGCAAACTTGCTGCCTTAAAAAAAGCAATTGTTGCTTATGTAGATTAATTAGATTGGATTAGCTTTTTTTTTTTGAGTTAGCAGTACTCAAATTTACCAAAATAACTGTATTCTAACAACTTGATAATTTCAAGTTAGCAGTACTCAAATTTACCAAAATAACTGTATTCTAACAACTTGATAATTTCAAGTTAGCAGTACTCAAATTTACCAAAATAACTGTATTCTAATTACTTGATAATTTCAAGTTAGCAGTACTCAAATTTAACAAAATAACTGTATTCTAATTACTTGATAATTTCAAGTTAGCAGTACTCAAATCTACATAAATAACTGTATTCTAATTAATTTTTCATTTTGAGTTTGCAGTACTCAAATTTACTTCAATAAACTAGATTGCAGTTACTTATTTTTGAGCTTCCAGTACTCAAATGATAGCTTAATTCTCAACTTGTGTTTTTTTTAACCTTAAAATCATTCTACAATAAATAAAAAAAACATACTAATTTAATTTAAAACACATTATCTAACAATAATAACCCCAAAAAATACAAAAATGGTGAACACTCAATGGATTAACTAAACATTTTAAAACTTCATTTTAAAATACTCAACAACACATTTAATGGAATAGAATAAACTTTATTGATCCCACAGTGGGGAAATTCACTTGTCACAGCAGCACCATCACTCTAACATGAGTTTTTTGTTAATGCTCAGTATGAAGTGAACAATCAGCATTTTGATTACAAACCTACTTAACATTGTATTGAAAATTTTAAGTAGTGTAACATTTTTATTATACATTTACAAGCCATGGCAATGAGCATTATGCCCAGCTTCATTACCTTCTGAGATGAAAGCAGCTCTTCTATATTCTATTTTAGATTATTTGTCAACTATTCAATCCAGATGTGCCTAGCTGTAACGTCAAAGATGAGGCAATTAGACAGAAAACAACTTCTTGGACCAGCCAGTTTGAAGTCTGTACTAAACATTTGCTCAAACAATGTAACTAAAACTTACTGATCTGAAAACATGCCACAGCTCTGGGCAGGAAATAAAAATATACAAAGTTCTCTCAGATAATCTTTCTGAGATATTCACTTTTAGTTCTGTAGCTTAGGGTTACAAGTGCTTTTACTTTTAAGGTGCAAAGTAACAACCTGAAACATAACACATGCACTAGCAATACGATTGAAATACAGTTCAAATTTTACTTGAACATTTTAATAGAACAGTAAACATGTCACCGTGTTTTTCTCAGTCTTACAGCGAATATTTGTCTTAATTGAGGTCAAACTGTCTAAGTCATATATGTCATTAATCTTAAAAAAACAAAAGTCACTCAAAGACTAAAAGCTTTTCTATTGTTTATAGAGTAAATTAACTTTTGCAAACAAATTTTCACTTGAAATGAGTACTTGCACTCGTCCAGGGAACAAGAATTTGTTACTTGTTACAAAAAAATTGTTTTCAACAAATTTTCAAGCTAAATTTAAAAAACATATATTTTGCTTAAATTAAGTGAAAAGATAAGTTACTTTTTAGAGTTTATGTAACTTATTTTAAGTCTAATGACATTTTTGTTTAGAAATTCGACATTATGACTAGAAAAAAAGAAAAATATTCTTACAAGACTTTGAGTTTTGGTACTGTAACAACTAGCCTACATCAGTAACTTGTTTTTCAAAGTCAGCAGTTTTGGAGGGAGGGTTTTTGTTTCCCAATCCAAGCATGACTGCTTGAATGAATCTGAACGTGTTTGCCATGCATTTCGGGTAATCTAAGTGAAGGGCATACATAAGCACAAATATGAGACAGACTGCCTGTGGAAAGTCTCGAACATTGTCCATGACAGTACTTCCCTCAGTTACGATGGAAGTGGAGATGGGCTGAAGGTGTGCTGCGTTTAGTCCTTGCTGCTGAGCATCTTTGTTGACAACAGTCAGCACCCCAACTGTCACTGAGGCGAGGACCTCCTCATTTCCTGTGTCCTGTAAAAGAAGCACACACAAGCGGCTTTTCAATGTCGCATTCTTTTGGAGAAAAAAATCATCTGATGCATCCCCAAATTCATTCACATTTCGTTTTAGACTGGAGCCTTTTCAAAGTGTGATATAATATCATTTAAATCCTTAATTGAATTACTTTATGTACTACAAACCCTATTTACTAGGGATTTTGCTAATTATTAAATCAGAATCCACCTGATACTGATCAACTGAAAACATAAATAGTCAATGAATTGAGATTGCTGTGTCCTTTAAATATGTAACTTACAAAGCAAGTCTTGTAGACATCACTGAAGTCCTCACAAAGTAGAACAGGAAGGCCTTTTAGGACAACAGAGCGAAGTGCCGTCACATCTGGAGACTAAAAATACACAAAGAACAGACATAAGTTAAGAACTCTGCAGTATTTTGAGGGATGGGGGAAATATGTGTTGATACAGTGTTCTGTACTGTAATACGCCAGGCTTATATCAGAGACTGGGATTAGGTTGTATTATTATAATTGATATCTAAATCCCTCATTATAAACATCCCACTTACCCTGTTAACATTTTATTTGTGCTAATACAAACTCAAAATTTGAGTCAAATTTCAAATGCAATTCCCCAGTGCAAGCAGTAAACAGAAAAAACTCACTTGAAATTACCATATAGTTGTACTTTCTTTTTACTAAAAACGACAGACTGTTGTGGACTACTCAGCGAACAGATTTTATGTTTCTCTCAAAGTGGTGTGTGAAAGGATTTAAAAAAACATGATTATATTGTTTAAGTGATTAAGTTAGTGTATTTATGGATACATATTGTTGGTACAATCACAGAAAAGTATTTCTGTCTTGCTTGCTCTCCACAGCAGCAAGCGGCAGCAACAAAGCAGGTGGTGCGAATGGTATGTGACACAGGCCTAAAGCCTAGTTTATGCTTCTCCATGAGCTCCCCGAGGCAGAGACACGCACGCATTGACGGAACCGTTTTGCTCTCGAACTTCTCCGTCACCTGAGCCCTTTTCAGATTGACATTCTGGAATATGTGTGGACAATTCAGTCTGGTCTTTAACCAGAACTGTGTTTTCAGACACACCACGTTTGCACCGGAACTTGTCCTTTCGGCTGCCTTCACACAGCAGGGAAAAGTTCCAGATGTCTGCGGGGGAGGGGGTGGGGGGTACCCAGATATTGCATAATGCAGCGGGCGTACATGCGTCATCTCCCCAAACAAAGCTAGTATGTGATAGAATTCCTCTCACTGATTTACGTTAAGCACAATTCTGCACACACGAGGACGCATAAGAGACCTGGTCACCTGGTTGATGAAGCTCAATGGTTAATAAAGGAATCACGGAGGCGCTGTGATGCGCTCCGTCGCGCTTCCAGGAGACGGTACCGTAGGAGGCGAGCTGCCATGGTTCGCCGCATGCTACAGGAGCGAGCTACCCGGCGTATATGGAAACATTCACGACCAAGTGGCGAAGTTTTCTGGTCAGACGTGTTGAAAAACTTTGCTTTCCCAGTCACGTGATATATGTAATCTAGGTGCGCACCAGCGTCCCCCGCTCCCCTCCTCCTCCTCCCTGTCCGGAACTCGACCTCACCAGTCTGAAGCGGCCACCCTGTCCGTGACGAGTCCGGTCCTGTTACTAGGGGCTTCGTCCGGTCTAATTCAGGAAAAGGTTTACCGGATATTTGTATTCAGACACAAACGTCTTACGGACAGAGTCCCGAACATTTCCGTATTTCATGGCCTGTCTGAAGGGGGCTCTGGAGAGTGCTGCAAAGCAGTTCCCCGCCAGGACAACAGAGGGCGTAGCACTTTTCTGGGGTATCCTGTCATGTATCTGGTCCAAGATAGTGCATTTACAGTTTATATTTGCAGTTTATATTGTGCTTTTTAGCATTTAAGAAACTTTTTAACACGGACAAAATTGTCCCTCATTCTCCTCCACCTCTTTATGCGCTCGCCTCCTCTACACCAGGTTTCCGTCCACAAATAAAACACTTGCTGCGCATCTTTATTCTCCTCCAGTCACGGGTGAATAAACGTTCATATTTTCAAAGTTTTACCGCGAGGTATTCTTCAAGCTGCTCTGTGTCTGCTGCTAGATATCTTCGGCACTCTTTTTATGTTTTGAGGCGGCAATGGTGGTGCTGGTGACGTATTTAAAGAAGCTGCGTTCTGGCCAATCACAAGCTTGCGCGCTCCGTCTCGTTGGACGGATGTTTAGAAAAGAGAGTTCAACTCCGTCCGTCCTTGCAGGCCTGCTGCAGAGCTCTTGCAACGACGGATCATTGCGGTGAGTCCGTCCGTACTGACAAAAACGGAGAAGTATAAATTAGGCTTAAGGGACAACACCCATTATGCTGGTGTGTAAATTAGTCAAAACAAACAAACAAACACACACACACACAACAGAACCCTTACCACCCAGTTGATGTGCTGCATCAAGTCTGTCCGTTTTTGTCCTGTAGTTCCTTTTTTGGACTTGAAAAGCTGAATGAATCGTGGGGTGTGTTTGTCTAGGGCTTCATAGAAGTCTCCTTCAAGATTCCTACTAGCAATGCGATTAAACTCAGCAAAAACCTAAAAAATGGAGAGGGGTAGGAGGGAGATGGACAGCAAAATTAAGCTAACCATTATTCCATTAAGAAAGTAGCAAATTTAAGAATTTTATCATATATGTGTCTATCCCAGAGATGCTGAAAGCTGGAAATTGCAGGACACAGAACCTTTAACCTCTTTTTCTTTCAAATGCTCAAAGTTTCTAGTCACAAAAACAACTCCTGATTCCTAGTATAAAAAGGCCAATACACTTGCTCATAGTTTCTGACCTAAAGGCTAAAGGCTGAGGTTTAACTTATTTAAGCCTACCCAATACAGACCCAAATACCCAGCCAATATCTTGCAAAAACTGACAGCAATAATTATAGTGGCATTTATAAATAAATAAAAACATATAAAACATATATGTTGTAGTGAACTTCCACAAAATGTTGTATAATAATTATTTAGTCCTTTCCAGCTGTGCTGTTTTCTTGTTTTTTATTTGACTATCTTCCTGTCCTGTCTGTCTCTGATCTTCTGCATCTCCTCTCAGTCCTCCAGAAAATCTGCTACCTGCTTCTTTTCTCACCTCGTGTTTTGAGCTATAAGCACATCAAAGGGAACTACCGGCTGAAAAATAGCGGAGTGCACAGCGCTCAGCCGCGAGGTAAATTCACCGGAGCACGGAGCTCCGCAGCAGCGGATCGCGCCAGACACAAATAAAAGACAGAAAGTTCCACATAATATTAGTGGACATTAACGATCGCGTGTTAATTATATTTTTGGTGGCGTGACTTTGAGAATGTTACTGTGGCCGTGCGCAGCTGCCTGCGGAGCGCAACAATCAGCGCTCTGCCGCTCTCTGCTCAAAAGAATCCCCGCTAGGCTCCATATAAATAACGTAATATTGGTAGAAACAGGATCTTTTTTCGGGCTCTCCGAGTGGGTTGAGGGCTTCCAGCTCCCCCGTAATATGAACCCTTCTCCTGGATGAAAACCCGACACTTTCACCAATATAGGAACCGCCCCCTCCCCCGGACACACCGCCGGACAGAGAGTGGACATGTCCGGGGAAAATACCACGCATGGTCACCCTATATATAGCAAAATTCCAAAACTTTTCAAGGACCTGTAGTATTCCATAACTTTTCCAAGACCTGGAAATTTGATTTTCAAATTCCATAACTTTTCCAGGTTTTTCATGACCGTACGAACCCTGATAATGTGTTGTCTACACTTGTTTTTAAAAGTGCTAAAGTAACTAACGGTCATGCTTACAAAGGGGGATGTTTGAATTTGGTTTAACCAGCAAATACCTGGCACACAATACTACACAAGACAACTCGACGGTTAAAAACAGTAAAATCTGTACTTACCAAATCCGTGTGCTAAAATCGAGTAATCCCACAAAGCAGGCGATGATTGAAAAATGTGAAAATCCGTGGGTTAAACCGGAACGATCCGGTTTCAGGAAAGCGCCAAGTAGACGAGGCAGAAGTGCGCATGCCTGAAAGAACGCGCAAAGCACACTGGGTAAAAGAAATTATTTTTTCTAATTTGACTCAACTATGAAAAATCAAGTTAAGCAGTTTCCCAACCTCAAAAGTACAACTTACTTATTTAAAATTAGTGTTCATAACAGGTTGATGAAAATCAAGTTTGCGGTACTTATAATATTTAATTAATTTGAATATTACCATTTTTCCTCCAGAAGAGTCGGCTCAGTTAAAATAGCAAAGAGGGGATTGATAAAAAAGGTTATGAAGTGAAATTGATTGTAAAGTTTAGTACTTTTTTGTACCAGTGAGGAAAAGATTTGTAGATGTGCTCAAGAAATGCTTAAGTTACAGTTGTTGTTTTTTTATCTCACTTGCTAATTTTACACCTCTGAATGCCGTTAGCTTTACCTGCTAAAATAAAATATCTGTTTCACGTCAGATTCAAACAGAAAACCTCTGAGAAACCGTTGTTTTTAGGGTTAGGGACCAGCTTGTCACAAAGCTTTTTAATACAAAAACAAACACCTGCAGCAGAAATCCTAAGGAAGAAAAATGAAAGGATCATTTAAGAGCATTAGTTCAGATCCAGCTGTGCTCATAGTGATTATTTGGTGTGTGCATCTGATCTCAGGTCAGACATATTCATAAATCTAGTCATGCATTAAAAATAAAAGCACAATTTTCTGATCAGCATGTGTGAGGAAAGGAGGATTTTTTCCCCCAGGTCACTGAGTTAAAGGGTCTGTTTAGTTTCTGAGAATCTGGTCTTTTTTCCACAGGCAGTTCCAGGGCCACACCGACGGGGCCAGCTGCATCGACATCTCCAACGACGGCACCAAACTCTGGACAGGTGGACTGGACAACACGGTCCGCTGCTGGGACCTCCGGGAGGGACGCCAGCTGCAGCAGCATGACTTCACCTCTCAGGTACTCGAGCAAAATAAACACAGGAAGAAAAATCACGACTCAGCATCATTTCTTCCTAAAACGTCCTCCATCTCTGCCTCCAGATCTTCTCTCTGGGCTACTGTCCGACAGGCGAGTGGCTCGCCGTGGGGATGGAGAGCAGCAACGTGGAAGTCCTGCACGTCTCCAAACCGGACAAATACCAGCTGCACCTCCACGAGAGCTGCGTCCTCTCACTCAAGTTCGCCTACTGCGGTACACACACACACACACACACACACACACACACACAGAGAATTCCTCAGAGCTCCACGTCTGGGCTCCCGTGAGGCTTTATCAGCTGATCTGTGTGTTTCCTCCTGTAGGTAAATGGTTCGTGAGCACAGGGAAAGATAACCTTCTGAACGCCTGGCGGACACCCTACGGGTCAAGCATATTCCAGGTAAACCATCCCGAGTTCTGCCTGCATGGGACAAATGATGTGGTGTCACTTTAAAACTCCCGTTTGGGCTGACCCTCCCTCTTTGTGTCTGTCTTCAGTCCAAGGAGTCTTCATCCGTTCTCAGCTGTGACATCTCACCTGACGACCAGTTCATCGTCACCGGTTCTGGAGACAAGAAGGCCACAGTCTACGAAGTCATCTACTGATCTCTGATTGGCTCTCCACAGTAAACAAAATAATCAGAGGGCGGAGCCTAGGCTCCCTCCTGCACCAATGACTGTACAGAGAGTCGCTGGCATGGGAAGCAAGAGACTCTACTTGTACTTTGTTGTTTCGTTCACGTTTGGGAGGAAAGAGGAAGAGAAGCACGGAGAGACGAAGTCACACCTCTGGAAAAACTTTGATTTGAATGCTCTGAGAACGCTGGTTAGTCTATAGCTGCGCGATTGTGGGATTACTCCAAAGAACTTTTGTTTCTGTTCCCTTTTTTAACAAATGAAAACCTCTGTAGTGTGAGAGAAAATAGAAAAAAACCCAACTTGCTTTTGAATTTACTGCAAACAGTTGTACTGGTTTGGGTAGAGTCAAAGTTTTAATTCAAAAACGCTGTCCTGACTCGGTGCTGTGTGCAGAGTCCGAGCCCAAACCGTCATCTCGGCCCAGCCTCTCCCGGCACATGGCTGCTTTTTGGGGCAGCAGATGAGTGGCAGATGGCAGGACGGTCTGCTGAGAATCCAGATACTTTTTTTTTTCATTTCTCTTAATTTCAGCAGCAACATGATTGTAAAATTTCTCATGCATTCATGGCAGAACAGGGCTTGGTTGGTTTCCTCTTTAACGTCCTGAAACGACCCCGTTTGTCTTTTTCAGTTTTTTATTTTTACAAGAAAATCTCGGCCACAAGACAAAAACCTCCACTGCGTTGAAACGTTAAACACCCTATAGGATCAGTAAAAATCCTCTGCTACAGCTTTCATGTTTTTCTGTTGTACTTGTTAGGGCACATATAGTTTTCTAAACTACCATCATGACCCTTGAACCTTGCTATATATGAACATGTAAATAAAGTTCTCTAAAGACAAAGACCCGCGCTTTTGTCTCTGAGATCTGAAAGTTCTGCTGTCTGATTTTCTTGTCCCAAGGACGCGTGAAGATGCATAATGGTTTTAGAGCTGGCGTCTTAAGTGCTCGTTCTCCCGTCAGGCTTTTGGCAGCTTCGACTCGGATGTTTCTAGACTGAAGAAGGAAGCAGTTGTTGCAGATTTGTTCAAACGTTAACAGCCGGAACAGCGTGTTCTCACAGCGTGGTGTCAGAAAGCATCTTAGAAATGTTTAGATGAGAAATCAGGGATGTGAAAGGTGAGCGCACTCTCTCTCTCTCTCACACACACACACACACACACACACACACACACACTGCTCCCTCTTTCTGAGGGAACAATGAGCTTCTGAAACTGTCGTCAGATTAGAGAAAGTGTCTTGGGATTCAAACCCAGAGCGTCATGAGCTAATTTACAGCTCAGTTAGCAGCTTTACATTAAGGTTTATGAGCAGAGAATGCATGAGTTGCATGTCAGTAGCTGCAGATAGTTTGAAGGAGTTCTTCATGGTTATACAAGGGTTTACAAATACATTTAACATAATTATCTATTGTTACATGAGAAGATGATATAAAACCCCGAGGCTGAAATGCCTCTGGTCTGCTGTTGCTCCTAAGTGAAGCCCTAATGACTCACCTGCTGTGAAACTTATGTTTTTATTTGAGATAAATGATAGAAAATTGTCATTTAAGGATTATCTTATGGACGTTGATCATAATCACAACACTCAAATATCATGAATCTACAGGAACATAAAGCTGCCACCCATGCAAAATAAACTTAGAGCAATATCACGTTACAGCGTGATCATTTTATTATAATTTTGGGTTTGAACAAATATAATATTGTAAGAATATGGAAATTATATTAGAACAATAAAACTACCACGTTATACCTGGATATCACTAAATTATTGTTTTTTTGCTTTGCTGACAGCTCTTGCTGTAAAAATCACACAATGTTTAAAAATATTAGCTGATGAGCTAACCTAGTGGTTCCCAACTGGGGGTCTGTGCCCTGTGCCCCCACCTCCCCCCAAGCGGATACCCACAATCTATTCTGCTGAGGCTGTGAGGTTACAAAAATATTTTTTGTAAAAATTGCATTTATAAAATCCCAATAGTATAATCATAACTCTTTATTAGTTATAACTCGGTATGTCTGCATAAAGTTTGTATTTAATGTGTGTATGTGGGTTGGGGGGGCACTAACTGATGACAGATCAGATCTCTGATTGTAAATTTTGGAAAAGAGAAAAGTTGAACATAAAACCTCAATATAAACATAAATCTGTTTCTCCACAGGCTCAGCTGGATGTTTGCTTGTGGAACACCAACCTTCCTGTTTGCATTTAAAAACAGACTCTGCAAACACGTGAAAGGATGAACACACGTTTCATTTATTTTCCACACATAGTATTTCTTGTACAGCACAAGGAAAAAGAAACGCATCAGGAGGGAAGACGGGGTGCATAAAAAAAGTTCCTTGGCTTTTCAAAAGAGAGAAAACGTAACATGAGCCGTAAAACCGTATTTTTTTTAACACAGTTGGAACAGAAGCACAGGCAGGGGGAGACGTGTAATCTAGTTAAAGAGGAGTATCAAATACTGATGCTAACCCAACAGATGCATAGCTATCATACAGCATCGTTTAGAGTAGTACATGAGCTGGTGCACGAGTTTATGGCTACCTGGGACTGTCGGAAACTAAAAGAGGCAGGCAAAGGCATGAAACTGTACAGATTAACGTTCATCTCCATGTTCTGCTTTAGTGCTGCAGCGACAGACGGGTAAATCTTAAGTTTTATACAGAGAAAGTAAATTGCATACTGCCTTTCTGTCAGACCCTTCCTCACTGACCTGATGCTTCGTGTCAGCTGCAGAGGTTTAGAACAACGAGCATGCAGTAAAACTGGAACGTCTTTGATGGTGTCTGGCTGCCTGCTGCACACAGACCAGACTCAACAGAAGTAATAGCTGAATACAACACTAAAAAGACTGAAAACGGACTAAAGTATGATTACTACCACTTTCTGAAAAGGAGGGAATAAAATATAAACAACAAACAGCAGACAGGAAACCTCTTATCTTATACAGAGGGTGATGTTTTTTTATCTGTACACTGGATGGCCAAAGCTGTACACCCTCTGACATCACTGAGAATTAAAAAGGTACACTGATTAAAAAGTAAAAATAAAACTAAGTCCCTACCTGACTGTGTTCCCTTGACCTTTTAGTTGATCCTTTTCTGAACCCCAGCAACGATCAACGCCAGCAGACAAAGATTACATCATAAAAAATACTGAACATGTCAAATCATTAAAAAGAAGATGGTCAAATGTGCCTTTTTCGTTTTAAACTCTGGTGATGTGCTCCGCAGGAGCTCTGGTATCGCTTCACTGGTGGATCAAAAAGTAAAGAAGCGGGTTAGAAGTACGGATTCTACTCAGGTCTGCAGCGTAGCTGTGGTTAGTTTACCCCCGCACAGGCTGAAATACAGTTTATGTGATGAAATGTGCTCTAAAACCAGGATCTCACATGAGAAATAATGAATGTTCCTACAGCACATTCAGGTTTTGTTTTCCTGCAGCTCCTATTTTCCCCACTTCAAGAATAAATGGATGTGCGGTTTGAAATCATGTGTTCAACGCACACGACTTAAATATCATCTCCTAAAAGCTCAGGCTGAGGTTTATGATCCAGATTTATGCACAAGTAACTTCCTGCAATCTTCCTGTTGCCAGGCAACGATTTCAGATCAGAATATTTTTTGGGAATTTGATCCGTTTCACATTTGGCCTCCCTGACGCTACCGTTAGCTTTATGCTAGCTGTTTATCTGTTTTCAGCCTGTGCGCTAACGTCCAGCTGCAGACGTGAGGATGGTGAATTTAAATCATGAAGTGAAATGATTTCTTAAAGTTGTTCAGTGTCTTAATTAATAAAACGCCTATTAAGAAGATTTAGCTCAGCAGAAGGCGGGCAGGGTTAGCCAGTGATGATGTCACGTTGTTACGTCACCCTGCTGTCAGAGCTGCTTAATGAGAGTCAGAGCGGTGCTGGGTGTCAGCACAACAATCTGGAGGAATTAAAAGGGAGCTGATATTCTGTGTTTGTGTCTTCAGGCACTGGGATCCCCCCCCCCATTAGAAGCTGCTTTTGTCAGAACCAAATAAAATAGATATTAAGCAGTGAGACGGGAGCGCTGCGATGAATGTTTAATTGGGTGCTCGGTGTGTTGTGTGTTTTCCTCCCGTCATACCTCGGGGGTGTAACGGAGTACGTGTGTGTGTTCTCGCCTGGCGATGAGAGTGTGTGTGTGTGTGTATCCGAGTAGGTTTCATGTCAGTTTATGTGGGAATCTGAAGCGGTCCCTTTGCTCCGCCGTGCAGCGCCGCCGTCCCCCAGTTCCTGACACCTCTCGGTGGGGAGATGGAGCTCCAGCGCCGGCCTCATTAAGGCCTCCACTGTCTGGCTAATGAATCGATTGTGTGGTATCAGTGCTCCTGGCTGGCGCTCCCACAGTGCCGCTTCGCGCCTCCTCCGGGGGCCTCCCTTCCACTGAGCTCTTAATCAGGAAACAGCCCTAATTACCCTGCCTTCCACCTCATCACCCCCTCCCCCTTTAATTTCTCTTTCTTCCACTCTCTCTCTCTTGCCACTCGTCTTTCCTCCGCTTTCTCCACACAACTTTATCTTTACGCTCCACCGCCCTCTTCCTTTGTCTTTCTTATCTCGCTGTTTTTCATTCAGCCTCCCTCTCTGCTATCAAGCCTCATTCGTGAGCTAAAAAAGGGAGGAGGGGTGGGGTTTTCTTCAGTGGTTTATATCACAGCAGAACAAAGAGGGCAGTGGAGAAGTTTTAGGGTCAAAGGTCAGACCCAGGTGCTGTTGTTGCAGATGTGATGAAGATCAGGTTTCGTTGGCAGGAGAACTAGTTGCCCAACCTGCATAAACTCCCCCAAAACAAAACAAAAACACAGAAAATACACTCTCCATCCCGCTGCTTCCTGTCCCGGTCCTCAGTACACCACCTCGTACACCGTGGCCTTCTTGTCCCCGGAGCCCGTCACTATGTACTTGTCGTCCGGGGAGACGTCGCAGCTCAGCACAGACGACGACTCCTTGGACTGCGAGGGGTGGAGCCGGAGGAGAGATACAAGCACAAAGAAAAGATGCGACTCATCACTTTGTTCTCAATCACACAAGACACAGTTTTGCATTTCAAAAACAGTCAGCAATTATTTCCAAACAGGAATCTGCACCGCTCCAGGATGCTGACTCATTCGTCTGCTTCAATGTGAGACGTACAGTTTATTTATTTATTTTTATGATGCTGCCTCATTAAGCAGGTCTTAGCGTCACTAGAACAGGTTTGACGGCTTGCAGGAACTGACAAAATGCTGCCTTTTTATTTGCTTCCTTTTCCTCCTCCGAGTCAGAAAGTCAGACCCGTGCACCTGGTCTACAGCTCCTTCAGCGCTGCCTCCTCCCCTCCTACTGCTCCATCACCATTCATCTTCCCTCCTTTCGCCCCAGACTCTCCTCCTCCTCCTGCCCCTTTCTTCACTCAGCGCTCCTCTCTAAACTTGCACAGCCATGCACAGCGGGGCTGTCAATCATCAAGGCACCGGTGAGAGGCCATTTCACACCGGATTCCCCATCCTAAACCAAGACGGCAGGAGGCGGAAAGAGGGGCGTCCAGAAGGAAGAGGTGCAGTGACAGGCTAAAGGATGAGGCTGGAGGACGAGGAGAGTAAAGAGAGAAAACACGAGTCCTACAGTTAAAGTAACACCAACATGTGTGGATAATATTTTAAACATTTCTACACAAAGACCAAAGAAAGTTACAGCAAACTATGTCCACCTATAAGGAGAGGTAGATGGTTTATGGGGCAGAAATCAGTTACTTTGATCTTCCAACCACCATTTACCCAACTAGCTCAGTCTAGATCTTTTTCGATCAGACGAATAACGATCTAATAATTGGATCAGGAATATCCTGGATTCAAAATCCAGCAGAGGCTCAACAACACGTGCTATAAAGCTAAAAATAAAAGCATGAAACACAGTGGCCACCCCGAAGCTGTAGACAAACCAATAGAGCTTACCTAACGGAACATAAATTTAAAATAGAGATGCTGCAGAAAGTCAAATGAGAACCCAGAACTACATCTAAAGCTCTGTGAGTGTCTGTCGGTTAAGGTCAGAGGTCATGATTCAACAGACAGAGACGGGGCAGAAATGACATCCAAACCCTCTGCTGAGCTGTGTCCCGTTCCATCTGACTAACTCCAACACAGCACCACTACCAGTTATGTTGTACTTCTTACCTAATATGGCTGTTATTACATTCATTAACTGATCAGCTTAGTTATAAATATTGTACAAGCGAGATTATAACCCAAACATGTGCACCAGTGGCAGATCGTCCAGAGGGGGCGGGTTGTCCTGGTTGCTAGGGAGAACTGGAGAAGTTTTGGCCAATCAGCATCACTGAATTTAATGCCTTTGGGGCCATGATCAATAGCGCCCCTGCTAGGAAACTGCTAGCTAGCATGGAAGGTGCTCTCTCTCTCTCTCTCTCTCTCTCTCTCTCTCTCTCTCTCTCTCTCTCTCTCTCTCTCTCTCTCTCTCTCTTCATTAAAATGTATTTATATAATTTCTCATTTTAAGTGATTTTAATATTTTAAACACAAAATCTTTGTTCATTTCTATGTTGTGTTACTGCCACCTACTGGTGGAACTGAGTATTGCACTATGAGGTGCACAGTAGCGATGGGTAGATGAGGCCTCGTGAAGCGTTTCAGCAAATTACCCAAACTGTATCGACACTGTGTCATCAACACTGTGTCACTGTCTACTGACACCTGCTGGATCATAAACATCATTGCAGGCAGACTCTCTACTGACATCAGGTCATTTAGAAACGAAATTCTGATGGAATAAGCAGAAACGGAGAGGAACAGGATGAAACAACAAAATAAAAACAAATAACTCATTTGCCGATATAAGAACAAAATCCCTCATGGACCACCTTCTGTTTTCTTTCTGACTCCATGATCAAACAGTGGAATAATTTGCTTAAAAAATGTACTTTTGGCAGAAACTCATCCCGTTGGTAGATGGAGACGCTTCTCCATTTAAACACAGTTCAGCACGTCACTGATGAGCGAAACAGCAGCTGTTATTGGTCACGTGACTACTTCCTAAATGATACGTGCACCGACACGGGGTCTCGCTCTATGAGCTAGATACATGTGCCGACGCATCGGTGTTGCTGGACCCATCACTAGTGCACAGACTTTCAGCCAGTGACTGAGACACACAGGCTGTTGGAGACTAAAAACTTCAGCTGGAAAACAAACGAATGTCAAAATTAAATTTAAACAAGGCCAAAAATGGAAATGATGGACTGCATAATAGCTCACGGTAGGCTTATGTATTGGATAGTTGACGTTATCTGTAAAACTGCTTATTTGGAGAAGGGAAATTAATGCTTGTTTTGGAATTATAGTCATTTTCCAACTCATCATTTAAATACTTCTAATAAACTAAGAAGGGAAATATTTTCACACATAGCCCCACCAAGGATTCCTCTCACCAGCCACCACTGATGTGGACATAAACAACTTTAATAATTAATGACTGCAAAAAGAAAAACAACAGCTAGTCAATGAGTAAGGGCTTCTATAATCTATAATATCAGCCTTTTTCATGAGAACCTTTTCAAAGCAAACAGCAGAAATCAGCACAGGACAAACCCAGAGGACTGACATGTAACCAGAAACCTGATATTCTAGAAGAAAACTCACATTTTTATATAATCCTGTTGTACTGAAAGACTAAAGCCTCAAATCTTTAGCTCAGCAAAACAAAGTGATTTACAGAAACATCAAGACGGTCCAGTCTAATCCAGTGTGCTTACACAATGGATCACTGTTAATAGGATGTGCTTTTGTGAAAATGTTTGATTAAACTGAAAAAGATTGCATCAAAAGGCAGGATGGACCCTGAGCTAGGAAATAAAAAAATCATGCAAGGAAGACAAAAAGAAAAGGACACAGCAATAAACAAGGTCAAAGAGATTAGGAGAAAGGAGAATATGTGGAGATGTGAGGAGAGAGGAAAACAAAAAATATGAACAAGAGAGGAGCGGAGCTTTAAAGACAAGCTAGGAGACAGAAACAGGAAAGGACAGCAATAAACCGAGAGGAGGAGGAGGAGCAGCTCTGTAGAACACGGTGAAAGGAGGGAGCTGTTTGGCATTTGGATAACAAAGAGAGAGAGTCTCTGTTCAGTCCACAGGGAGAGACAGGAGCCAACCCTGCTGCCCACCGCAGCTCACACAGATATGACAGCCACACACACACACACACACACACACACACACACACACACACACACACACACACACACACACACACACACACACACACACACACACACACACACACACAAAATGCTCAGCTTAAATGAACCTTCATCTCCCTTCTCGAGTTTCATTCACACCCAGATGTACCAGCTCAGCTAAAAATACAAATTCTCTGCATTTGAACGATTCAACATTTACTTTAATGGGGCGATGAACAAGGTGGGTTTACACCATAGTGTGTGTGTGTGTGTGTGGATAGAGGACAGGAAGCTGAACTGTTCCCACACAGATGTTCCAAACCTGCATATGCACAAGAATAAGATCCCGTCTAAATCTACGTGAATCGTTAACATCCTGCTCGGCTCTCACCTGGAAAATACTCGCTCCGTACGGCGTCCTCCATGCATTCAACAGATTGTCTTTTCCTGTGCTCACGAACCACTTTCCTGTGATTACACACACATAATAACCAGAGTCAGACTTTAGAGAGATGTTCAGGCAAAATCAGAAAGAAGTGTGAGTGTTTCGTACCGCAGTAGGCGAACTTGAGTGAGAGGACGCAGCTCTCGTGGAGGTGCAGCTGGTATTTGTCCGGTTTGGAGACGTGCAGGACTTCCACGTTGCTGCTCTCCATCCCCACGGCGAGCCACTCGCCTGTCGGACAGTAGCCCAGAGAGAAGATCTGGGAGTGAAGAGGAGACGAGGGAAGAAAGGATGGAGAGGGATGTGAAAGAAGAGGAGGACCATGAAAGATAGATGATTGGAACAGGAGATAATAAATGGAGGTAATGAGAGTGGTTGGACGTCAGAGAGACATGACAAAGATGGAGGGAAGTTAAAGGGAGTGAAATGACACAGTGGGAAAGGGTAAACAAGGAGTGAATCAAATAAAGAGAGATTTAGAGAAGGGGAGGTGGGAGATGCAGGAAGATGGAAGGAGATAAGAGAAAGTCATTACATGGTGGATCGAAGCTCATCTGACCTGCTGAGATGGCGAGGAGCTGCCAAAGTCCGGTTTAAGTGTGTGAAACCATCATGGTGTTGATGGGGAAAAACATGTCTGCCTTTGCTAAATGATAACTTAAAATAAATGTTTTGATAAATTTCACTAATCACTGAATGTCCCTGCACGCCTGAGCAGAGCTTGCTGTGAGTTGAGTTGTATACGTTTACACTGTTGTGTACCTGAGAGGTGAAGTCATGCTGCTGCAGCTGGCGTCCCTCCCGGAGGTCCCAGCAGCGGACCGTGTTGTCCAGTCCACCCGTCCAGAGTTTGGTGCCGTCGTTGGAGATGTCGATGCAGCTGGCCCCGTCGGTGTGGCCCTGGAACTGCCTGCAGACCGGACACACACGAGAGCTTCTAAAACACACACCTGCATATATGGTGCAGACTCCTTTCTGCTTCATGCTGGAGGGGTCAAAACCAGTCTCTCCTGAAATAGCACCTACGCTCCCAGCCCATCTACGGATAATCCAGGATTTATTCCTGAACCCCCCCACCCTTACACCTTAAATCAGCCCCTTCTGTCCTGTTTTTCTCTGTTTCCTTTTCTCCTCCCCTGCCAAAACCTTGTACTTAAATCCTAGTTTTTACCTCCCATTACTCTTTTTCCTGTCCTCTTCTATCCCTCTCGTTTTTTTGAAACAGACCTGAATCATTGGTGTGTTCTCCTCTCACCTGACCAGCGTCTGGTTGTGGAGATCCCAGACGACGATGTTTCCATCGCTGCAGCAGGAGAAGCAGACCTTGTTGTCAGGAGAGATGGCCAGAGCGTAGCAGGCCGGGGCTGACGACGTTAGCTCCGCCTTGATGCGAGGAGTGGGCGTGGCCAAATCCCAGATGGACAATGTGCTGGCCTCGCCTCCAACAATCAAGGTTCGCCCGTCAGGGAGGATCTTACACGAGCGGATGTAGTTATCTCTGTTCTGATTGGGCACAATTTAAAAAAGTAAAAGTGTTTATTCCAGTTTTTCCTCCGTGATCATGGATAATCCCTGCTGAAACTGAACCAGGTGGTGTATGAACACAATCATTTAAATTGAATAGATGTGGTTTTAAATTTGTATTTTTAATCCTTTTGTGGTGTTTTGTGTTTATTTCTCTCCTCCACCGGGTCTCACCAGACAGTCCAGCTGGGCCATGGGACTCTTGCTCCCTGGTTGGCTGATGTCCCACACCTTGACACAACCCTTGCCTCCGGTGTAAACGTGGCGCGTCGAGGTGCTGATGGTGACGGCGCACACCACCTCCCCGTGGTTCAGCGTGTGGATCTGACGGGCGTGACGCGGGATTCCCGGACCCAGCAGGGCGTCGGGAGGAAACGGCACCGGCTGCATCTGACCGTCCGCGCTCACGTGGAACGAGTAGGCACTGAGACGGAGACAGGAGCAGGATCTAAATAACCTGATTCTTGGGGATGAAATAGCTGAGACTTAGGTAAAACCAATCAATACGTGAGCGTGTGAAAGCGACAGGTAAAGGCAGAAAATTCAATCCAAACACACGAATGTTGGTGGGAAAGTTGCAAAAACTGACATCGCTTTAAGAGCCTAGAAACTCGGGTAATATTTTCTCAAAATTCAGGCAATTACTGAGTTCACAGCAGCTGCGAGGGCAAATGCATAATGGCAGATTGTATTAGAGGGCAGAGTCGGTGTGCCACTGCTAATGGTTGATCAATACTGTAGCTGCTGGAAGCCTGGGCTGTTTTATGATTTCAAATTAGCAGCACAAGAATGGATTGCTGCTCTGCAACAGACGAGAAAAACACCACAATTCTTAGGTCACACAAAATTACATGAGGTATGGTGCAGGAATATAGAAAATAAGATTTGATCTATTTAGAGTTATTCTCACAGTGCATACACGGGTGAATTAAAATGTGCTTCCTTAAAAAGATTAAGGTACACTTCAAAAAAATCCTGTCAAAACCCAAAGATGGCTTTAAAAATTCAGTTTTCTTAAAAATTATGTGAAAGACAAACATTAGGATGTAAGAATGAGGATTTTTAATTGGATGTTTGAATATTAGCAACTGATGCTTACAAAAGTCACATGCTTTAAAAAATTTTGCAGCACGTTTGAAAAAATAAAATTCTTCAGAACTAAAACACCTGAGTATTACTTTATACCTAAAGGTGAATGAAGTAAGAATGACATCCTGTGGTCACATTTGGGTACTGCAGTCACTGTATCAAAACAAACGCGTTAGCTCTGAGCAACTGTTACCAGCAACGAATCAGAACCAGAAGAATTTAGATGACGAGCAAAAACGAGTCATACACAGGGTGATAAGTAGATAAATACATTTCACTGTAATATCGAGTTGTTGGTAATTGAAAAAGTAGCTTGAGATTTTTTTAAAGCAGACTGTTTGCATTCTAATTCACCGTTAGCTCAACGTTAGCCTCTAGCCTTCTTCCCCAATATTAGAGTAAAACAAAAAGATGCCGTGGCTTCGTAGGGGTACAAGAAATAACTTCTGAGTTGCTCTTACTGGCTTCTGATATGTACAAAAAGCCGCTGCTCTGGTATTCTGGTGTCAAATTACAAATGTCGGCGCAGCAGCGTTAGCCGGAGCAGACTGGGCAACCTTGTGGGCTCACGTGATTGGCTCTGAAACCAGGAAGTATGGAGGCGGAACAGATTGTAAACAAAGACTACGTCCCTCTTTAGTTTTTTAAAAGGAGAAAACCTGACAAGGACAAGAAAATCTGTTTCAATGTAACTTTCCTTCCAACATGATTGAGACATTAGACTGTTTTGTGATTATTTCACTGTAAAAGTCTTACTTCATGCACCTTTAAATAAATCTCCATTCATGAGGAATTCACACAAGAGGAAATATTTAAAGTTTCTCACGGTTTTCCACCAGAGGAACCAGGGAGCGAGGAGGACAGCCCTGAAGCTCTCAGGTGAGACCGAGAGTCATACGCCACCTGGTGGGAAAAGAAAAAAAATCTTCAAACCTGGCTGGACAAGAGTTTGAACTGGTATGAGGTTCAGATTACAGTTTTTTACAGACGCTAGGACGCATTTCTCAATACTTAGGTCACTTTTGCAAAACTCTTCAGACAGTTCTCCTAACTGACTTTCAGCTTGGCAAAGCAGTTCATTTCACATTCAAAATGCACTACAACTACCAAAACACTTCATTCAGGTCTCAGATAAACTCATTCTTCCAGAACACTAGCAAAGGTTGACAGCCGACAAACACACTCTGTCACCCACAAAACAATGAGCTAAAAAACACTAACAACAGGTAGCATTACATTTTCTTGTGTAAAACAAGGACATGTCTCTGTTTATAATTGCAATATAAGTTACTGGAATGAATCAGACATGATGCAGAATTTGTCAATGTTTTTTGTTGTTTATTTTTATTTTTTTCCAAATACAAGAATACAAGTTACCTGTTGGTTTTCTGGACAACTCTAACAACAGATGCCACTGTAGAGCGTTGCAGATTTGGCTGCACTCTCTGACCAGCCTCTCTCATTGAGAGACCATGATGTACTACATCAGGGGTTCCCAAATTGGGGGTCGGGACCCCCAAGGGGTCCCCACAAGATTGCAGGGGGTCCCCACAATTGTGTCTTTGCTGAGGTTGTGAAGTTAGCAAGATTTTATTTGTAAAAATTACATTTATAAAATCCCAATAACACACCCTACAGTATAATCAGAACTCCATATAAAAGTTATAACTCCATATGTCTGTGTGGCAAGGTGGACAAAACAAGGTCCTGGGCAGGATTTGAACCTCAAACCTCTGGGTGAGAGTCACGCGTGTTAACCAGTCAGCCAAAGGGATATCCCTGTGGCCAAGCAGCCCAGGCACATGATCAATCGGCATACAGTGACGGCATGCTCACCCTGTCACATCTGTATAAAGTTAGTAAATGATCACATTTACAGTAATGTGTTTATGCGTGAAGGAGTTGGGTTTGGGGGTCCTGGCTTGTCTTGGGGTCCTTAAAGTAAAGAAAAAAAAGGGAACCCCTGTACTACATGATCACTTACAGTAGCTCTGATCTCATCTGAGACTACAGCTCTTGATCTTCCTCTTATTCTTCTTCCACCAAGCATACGTATTCCTCGCCCTCTCCCAGCCTCTCTTCTTCCTCTTTCAGCCACTTCTCTATTTCTGGCTGGGTCCATGTTTACATCACAATACAAACATATTCAGCAGTTGTCTCCTTTTGTGATGAAATTGAAAGAGTAACACCTGCAGATGCTCATCTATGAGAATCAGCTGTGGCTGGTTAAACTGAATTTTTAGATTTAAAATTTGTTACAATCAAATATTGCTGTTGAATTTTGCTCTTATTCAGTTTTGCATCATGTTATTGTTTTGAACATAAGTTTAACAGTTTTGTAAACAGCATGTAAGCACGTGCAAAATGTCCTGTTCCTACAAAGAGTTTTGGCAGTTGTTGTGTCTGAGTGAGAAAAGAATTTATGAAATTTGAGAGATGTAGTCATTGAATGCATTTTGTGCCAAAACAATGATAATTGATCCTCAGTTTAGCCCACATAGACTTCTGTTGTGCTCACTGTGTGAAGAGTTTTGCAAACGTGACCTAAGTATTGAGAAAAGTGTCCTAGCGTCTGTATAAAACTATAATAAAGCTTTAATTCACTTTGATGGAGATAAAAGGACGAGTCCAGAAAACCGACTGACCTCTGAGACCTTCTTTGCAATAACAGACATGATCGTGCAGATAAGCATGTTAAGTATGAAAAGAGGAATGCTGAGTGAAAAAGCTAAACCTCTTTCAGTTGCATCATTTATCTTCTCTGAAACCGTTGCTCTCTATGAAAGTGGATTAGAGAATGTAAACATGACAAGTTTAAGCGTATAACGAATGCGCTGCACTGATACTGACAATGCAGAGCCAATTTATCAAACATTTCAACGGTGAGATGACAGTCGGAGGGGTCGGATCTGAACGATAAATCAAACCCTGACAGAGGGGGAAAATCTGGCTCACCATGGGGCTGCGGGAGTAGGCGCTGGCTGCTGCGCTGATCTGTGGCGAGAGAGTCAGAGCGCCGCCGAATCCTCCCGGGCTGGCCAGCTCCCCGTTCAGCCCTGCGTGGGACACCACGCCAAAATGAGCCGGGTATGAACCGGGGGGCACAGACATGGGACTGCGGAGAGCTGGGGAGGAAGGGAAAGAGGAAGGAGCGATTGAAGGATGGGAAGTGAGACCAGAAACAATGTGTAGCGCACAATCACAGTCACAGAGGGGGTGAGAGGAACATCCAAGAGAGAGATTCTGTTGTTTTGATCCGAACAAGAGATCTGAGAGGTAAAATAACAGCTGAACAACAACACCTAAACAAATATGGAAAAGAGGGATGAGAGATAAAGGGCAGAGGGGGACTAGGTAAAGACTCAGTCAGAAATTCAGAACTTAGTTTGGTCAAATAAGTTTATCCTTTTTGTTCAGAAAAACTAAAGAATGAAGAACATTAGCCGTTTGTTTTTTACACCTAAGTTATGACATCAAAGCCGAGTCTCACCGAGTGGGTCTGCACCGCTTGCTGCTTTGCTGACAAGGCGAAGGCAGGAGGTGCTGGGACCGGGAGCTCCAGGAGCTCCTGGTGCTCCGGGGGTAAGAGCCTCACGGTGGGACGGGGACGGGGTGCCGGACTTGGACAATGGAGACTGGGACTTATCCATCTGTGGAGAAGTTGAACAGGAAAAGTAATCAGCGCTGATGGACCTGGAACAGCAACTTAAAGGAACACTTGGCAGTTTTATCTTGTGTTTAGCACCCCCTAGTGTTTGTTAGCAAAAGCAAACATGAAACTTATCTCCTCGCTGTGCGTTCATCTTTTTAACACCTTAATCTAACTGCTGAAATGTCTCCTCAGCCTTCATTAGTGTCTACAGGAGCGGTTCATCACTAAATCAAACAAATCAGCTGTTATGATCTAAAACATGCAGGAAACATGCTGGAAGCAGACTGCAGCACCAGGCAAGTCAGCTCCACTTTACTAAGTCCAACAGGGACCGGACCGCCACTCTGAAGTTGCAAGTGTGGTATTCTGGCCACAGAGGGTGGTGGGGGTCTGAGTAACATTTTATTAACCCTGTAAAGGGTCGTTTTAGCACATACTGGCTCAAGAACATGATTTAAAAATATGAAAAAGTTGCATAGTATGGCTTTAATTGTTGATAGTTGATTTAGTAGGTTGATTTTTGTTAAACAGTAATAAAGAACTCTCCAGCTTGGTTCTTACCTGTGCAGAGTCCTTGGTCTTCCCGGGGGTGGGGCTTCGAGGGTTCGGTGTGGAAGGAGCCTCGCCTGTGCTCGAGGAGCCGGGCAGCTCCTTCCTCAAGGTCGGGGCTCGGTCCAGCCCATTTCCGTGGGGCGAGTGAGGAGGGCTGCCAGCAGGAGAGTTAGGCTCCTTGATGACAAAGAAGATTTGATCAGATATTCTTTTAAAACCGTAAAATTCTTTCCTGTCATTTCTTATTTAGCAGATAAATGACGTCATGATGTCTACAAGTATCCCAAATAAACATCATTTATCTTAATCACAATAAAACATCTAAGCATGGCTTTAACTGTGTTTGGAAATGAACAATTTGTTTCTGCATAATTCAGAAATGCTTTTCTAATAAATGGATCACGACCCTGACACAGGGAACAGATGAGGATAATAAAAAAGCCTCCCACTGTTTGTCTATTAATGCAACTTCTGAAGGAATACAGATTTTAATATATTCATGTTCAATTTTATTTGCTTCTGCCTGCAGGAAAAGGAGTTCAACAACAAAAAAAAAACATTTAAAGAACGTTCTGATGAACACTAGACAATAACACTTCAATCACTGTTAGGACTCATCAAATAAAAAAAAAACATTAAGTGCTTCTAATCTGTTCTGCACAGAGCAACGCTTACTTCAAATAAAGCTGCAATAGTTACATTTATTTGTGTGCATTTGTTTTTGTTAATTCTTCCAGAGCAGATGCAACATAAACTCTGGTGTCACCGTGTGCGCTGGGACTTGTGAACGGACGGAAAGCTCAGGGAACATTAGGTGAAACAGCAGAGGCTGTCAGTGTTGCAGCTGCAGCAGAGAGTGTGGACCTGGAGATAATGTAGCTGTTACAGATGCTTTCATTACCCGAGCCGGCGCCGCCTCCCCCAGAACAGAGTGCTGGAGTAAGCACATCTCTGGGTCACAGTGATCAGCACAGACATTTTAGTGCTAATGCACGCACACACACACTCACACACATTAAGATCACCCACAACCACACACACACACGGGTTCTTGCATGGTTTACTCAAAAGGGTTATATATGTGCAATGCTTTTTTAAACACGCATGGATTTTCCTTATAGTAAAAATGTCACACACACTTTTTGTTTCATTACTCCCATTTGTCCCCCCCACCCCCCCTTTTCTCCTTTTGTACCAGTTTCCAAATCACACAAGAGACCAGTTTTGCTTTTGTGTGCAATATCAAGATACAGAGGGCTTAGATGAAACGTGTTTTTGTGCACAGCGTGAAGTATTTAAAGAACTAAAATATTCCTGTGGCATGAATGGCTTTGCATATATTAAATGAGGCAGACTGCAGTTATCTAATGAGAGGAGGGAGGAGAGGTGAGGGGAAAAGGAGGTAAAGAGAAGGAGCGGGTGAAGAGAGGGAAGGAAAGGAGGCTCCAGAGTGCAGGAGGAGGACAAAAATACACTCCGAGGAGGTAGATGAGAGGCGATGGGTGAAGTATTTGTGAATGCATGCGTTGTGTCAGTGTGTGGGCATGTGTGTGTGAACATGTTTCACAAGCGCAGAGCACAAACAGTGGCAGCTGATAATGAGCTTACACAAGAGTTCTCCCTATTTACAAGGAAGCTGCAGCGGGCAGCTGAACGAGCGGCGTACCTGCTGACTCGCTTCACATTTCACTGAAACACACAAAGAAGCAAGCAAAACAAAAGCCGCGCAGTTCAATAAATGAGCGGAGAAACGATGAAACGACTACTCTACTTGCTTATTTGCTACAATTTCCAAATCAAATCTGTTCAAGTCAAACAAAAGAAATAATTCTTAAAAACTGGACATTTTGCTGCTCTGATTCAACTCTCGTGATCTGAGAATAAATCTGGGATGTGGGTGAAATGTTTAGCAGCAATGGTCCTCATAAGTGAAAGTATAAATATTTTATTTGTCAAAAAATATATATAACTTAAGTTTGTTAGAGTGGGAGATTATCAGAGTCGCTTCCTGCAAGTAGAAAAACAACAATGTCACCAACTCTGATCCCTTAATCCAGGACAACTTTGTGTGTTTCTGAGGACAATTTAGCTTCTAGGAGCCTTACATTTATATTCTATCATACATCAGCCTTCCTGTATAATGATACATTAGAGACTGCTTAATATTAATGTTAATATTAAGTAATGCATTACTAAGCAGACACTCCCCCCAGCCCTTTGTCCTAACCTTAAGGACACTTAATAGTTAACAATATCAGGAATGATAATAAAGGGATCCTTTGTTTATTAATGCTTAATAATGCACTAAGTAACGTTAAAAAAAGGGACCCTTATTGCAAAGAGTTACGAATAAATCTTGTGACGTAACTTGTAGAATGATGATAGTCATCATGACTGCTTTTATTCAATATTAGTGAACAAAGTGGATGTTTGTGACTTGATTTGTACCTCCTCCAAGTGATATTCATCTCACCCAAGAGGAAACACAGAGATCACGAAGCAGTGCATGTGTGTGTGTGTGTGTGTGTGAGAGAGAGAGAGAGAGAGAGAGAGAGAGAGAGAGAGAGAGAGAGAGAGAGAGAGAGAGAGAGAGAGAGAGAGAGAGAGAGAGAGAGAGAGAGAGTTATGCTAAATAAAATGACTCTTCTGTTGCGTGAGCTCATACTTTACTTTCACATGTCAGGAGTAAAAACAGACCCTAAAGCTGTGGCTAATAGAGACCCACCCTTTGTCTGACTACGGACTCTTGTTTTCCTACAATTTAAGCTTTTTCACTGCTTTCTTCTTTAATCCTTAGATAATCAGACATCTGAGTGGTAATGACATTATCATTATTAATCACCATGCATTCTGTTCTTTTATATATTTTCCTTCAGCAGCTCCTAAAGAAAAATCCACCCATTAAAGCTTTTAAACCCGAGGTTCTGAATCATGTGATTCAAAGATTTGACAGTTAATTTTAATGTGCATTGTGGTTTTATTAGAAACATTCATGATTAACCTGATTAACTGAAGTATTTGTCATGAATCAAGTCTTCAATAACCTCATGTCTCCTTTTGCTCTGGGGCTAACCCGGACTGTCCACCAGATGCGTGAGAAGTGCATAACATAATAGACGCGTTTCACTGCAAGCTCAGTGCTGCGTCCCTTCCCACCAGGAGCATATCAGACGTGAAACGGCAGCAAATGTGTTCCATGCAGCTGCAACACCACTCATGATTTCAGCAAAGGTCTTTGGTTTAGTTTCTGTTGTGTTTACCTTGTCTACGGAGGTGTTACAGGTCATGACTTATTTTTTGTTTTAGTTAAGCAACTGGACATCTGCACGTGCACACTTCTGGGATGCGTCAAAAACCTCGCCGCTTTGCAGCCAGAGGAAACGCAGCTATAGACTATAACTTTGCGAACGTTATGCTTACACGTGCCGTGGAAAGTCCAAGTAATGATAGCTCACTTCCTCTGTTTAATGAGACTTATTATTTCGGTATTCATGTATTTTCTTCCAGTTCTGCTCAAAGTGTTAGGATATTGTTCTGCTGTAAACTTTGATGTTAAATGTGTAATTTCTGGAAGTCAGCACCAATGCATTCCTAATATAACAGGCTGGCTGGGTCCAGATTGACTTGTTTGGTCTGGATCTGGACTTCAAAGATGGCTGCTCTTAAAACTTTAAGGTCTGGCTATTATTGAGCAGGTTGTGTCCATTTAATCCAACAGGCAGTGATTGGTGTAAACGTCGGCAGAACCGAGGGAAGTCCAGTTAGTGACAATAACTCACCTCATTGGAGACGTCCACCACAAGATTGTCTTCACTCTTGTCTCCATCGCTGTCCTGAGGAGGGAAAGGAGAAAAACAGAAGGTAACTAAAACACAATGTTTCTCCAGAAAGTTTTTAGCTCCCTTCAGCAGGCTGAGTACAGTACACCGCTGCTGTTAATAAAGAGCTTTAATAATAAAGACACACAGAGCGGCTCAAGTCTGCACACAGATCAATATATCAATATTACTGGCTGCTCTTTGCTTCCTCTCCCCGTCTGTCCTCCATGCAACATTAAACACACAGATATCGTTGACCATATATTCCCACCAAACACCTCCCCTATACAAACGCTGGTTTGATCTCTCACACACACACACACACACACACACACACACACACACACACACACACACACACACACACACACACACACACACACACACACACACACACACACACACACACACACACACACACACACACACTCCGTTTTCTCCATCTATGGCACATATTCCTCCTCTTCTCCCAGCCACATCTCTATCTTTATCTCTCTTCTTTTTTCCACAGGGTGAAAATGATGGCACTTAGTCACCATGGCAACAACACTTTGATGTGATCGTGGCCTGATATTTCTATTGACATCAGTGTAGAGTGACATCAGCACCTAATTATGCACAGCCAAAAAACAGGACTATGCCTTCAGCCTATTCCTGGAGGTAGAAAACTATAAAAAACAAACTCAGTCGACACAAAGACAAATGTGAGAAAATGACAAAAAAGGATGAAGTGAAACTAAAAGCCACAGTGAGAAGGGAGAAGCTGAAAACTATAGAGAAACTGTTATAAAGAGACGGAGAAACGCAGAGGAGTAGGAAAGGGCGAGCAGAGAGAAATGTGAGGTGAAATACCATTCCACAGACGGAAAGGAGAGAGTGGAAACTATTGCAGCTTGTTTCTGCTCTGGACTAATGGGGGAGGATTTGGGCTGTTTTTGTTCGTGCCAAACTGATTTAGCCGGAGGCCGCCTTCCAAAGACAAACTCCTTGTGTCAATCAATCCTCCAGACTGCAAACACACAACCATCTAATTCATTACAGCTATCTGCCTTGGCTGTCTCTCCTCTGGCATCACATCCCCTCTGGCTGCTCGCTCTTCCCCACCAAATCCATCCAAACCAAACACGACTCTAAATGGCGACGGGCTCTCGACCCACTTGTGGCCTTCAGTGTCACAGGCAATTTCATGTACCAAAACCACAAACACAAACATGTTTAAGGACTTAAACGTGTCAAGAGAATACTTTTAGGTAAACAAACACCAAGCTAAAGGGATTTCATTTGAAGGATTTGTGTTTTGTGCATTTATGCACTTAAGAGTTGGTCTACTGATACTTTAGAAGAACCATTTTAGAAACATATTTGGGTCACAGAACTTGAGTAAAGCGAAGGGAAAGCTAAACTTCTGTCCATCTGTCTCATCACATTGTGGCCAGCATCTTTAGGCTATAAAACACAGAACAAACTTGGAGCTACAGAAGATAAAGTGCTCCTCAAAGGCAGGCAGGTGCTATGAGGGGAAGCTTAAAGGAGATATATTAGGACTTATAGTTCTATGGCCACTCACATAAAGTAATTTCAGCAGTTTCATGCTCAACAGTTTCAGTACCGCTTCAGGACTCTGTCACTTTAAACACAAGCTGGAGCTGGCCACGCCTACCCCACCCCCATTCAGGCTGCTATAAGCTGAGAAGCTAGGAATATGTGGGAGGAGCTCAGGGTAGAGCCACTGCTCCTCCAGCAGCAGCCTCTCTTACACGTGAGAGGTGGTTCTATTCTAATTTTCCCGTTTGTGACATCACAAGCAGGAACTTTTTGAAACAGCCGTTTTTAGGTGCATAATTCCTAAAACCAAACACTCAGCATTCAGATGCAGTAATAGAAAACCGACTTATTGCCTTGGTCTGAGTAAAATCTGATTTTTGAACTGCATGTAAACACCTGAGACCAGCTGAAGCTGAACCAAACTGGACTACTCCTAATGGAGCTAAGGCACACAGATAATGCGGTAAGAAAACCAAATTTCTCCGCATATAAACAACATCCTAGTTCAACCAAACTATGAGGTGGAAGCAGTCTTCTGATAATATAATCCCCACAAGACTCTGTGTCTGACGTGTGACACGATCAAACAGTAGAGTAAACCAAACGTACTGTGCTGCAGCGTTGCTGCTGACCATTCCTTCAACTGTTTTTGGAACTCTGTTAGGTAAAAAAAAAAGCTAATAATCCAAAACTGACCCAGACCTGGACAGTCTACTTCCACATCAGATTCATTCATAACATGTTTATCATTTAGATGAGACAGTTTAGGACAAAGACACGTACATAAGAGTGTGGCGGCAGCGATTCTTTGTCATCACAGCGTCTCCTCTTAGCCTCCGCTCCTCCTTGCAAGGAGGAGTATCCTCCTGATGGGCCCTGGCGCTCTTCGGTGGGCTGGCTGTCTGTGGACGACACAGACTTACTCTGGAAGAAAGAAACACAAGAACATGACGACTATGGTTGAACACCACAATAGGAGCAGGAGATGAATGTCTGCATAAAGATAACATACATCACACACCCCCCCAGCTCTGATATACAGGTACTGGGGGTGGGGGGTGTACTTGGGACAGACGCAGCACAAAAAGCAGACGTAAGCACGGGTTAAGCCGTAACTATAGCAGCACGCAGCACCGCCTATAAAGCTAATTAGTGCTCTGCCCTCGACACGCCAGTCCTCGTGTAAAATATGACCCTCATTATTGGGTAATAAAGCTGTGCAGGCATATTTACAATGTGGCCCGTCCCGGTGCTTAGCGCTAAAGAAATTCGATCACAGCATTGTGCTGTTGGGGTGTTGGGGTAAGGACAAGAGGTTTGGTGAGGACAGCTCGTCATTCTCTGTCCCCCACCTGCAGTGAGAGTGAGTCACACAGGAAGGAAGAAGCAACAACACAATGGAGCTCTGACAAACCCCCCTCCTCTTTTCAGCTGCTCTCCTTTTAAAATTTCTACCATGTTTTAAAAGACTGGAGGTCTCGGAAAAATGTCAGTGGATGTGCATCTTTCTTCTGCTGGCTCGGTTTTCACAATACTTGATTACACCAACCTCAAACTCCTAAGAGAAACATTTTTTATCCAGTACTTAACAATCAGCATGTTGTTTAGCAATTAAATTCAGCTAAGGAGTGCTTTGTAGATGGAGGGAGAAGTAAAAAAACCCCACAGATCTTCTATTAATTTTCATTTCTCAATATGAACAGGAACAAAGGATTACTGGCGTCTCCTTTTTCCTTCATTTTCCAATTTCTTCCATATTTACCCGATCGTGTGTCAGCTTCTAATCTAAATATAATCTACCTGTGATAGTGTAATAATAATAATAATAATAATAATAATACCACCACTATTACTACTACTACTACTACTACTAATAATAAATTAAACAAGTTATATACCAGTACAATGTACATATAAGGTGTGTTTCCACTACTAGAACTTCAGGGTAATTTTACAGGAAGTTCCCGGCATGCACACGTCTCCACCTCACCAGGCCGGCCGAACGGCTGTTTTCAGGAACCTTCCGAGTACCTGTAGTAGGTGAAAAGGCCGGGTGGAGTAGCTGAGTGGAACTTTTGGTTAACTCACACTGACTGGTTGTAACTCAGTGGGAAAGGACATCAGTAAATGTCGTCCAAAACAACCGGCATTAGAACATTTAAAAGAGTTGCCTGTGAAGCAGAATGGAAGCAAAAGAATATAAGCACTGATCGCGCTGCTTTGAAATTGCCGTTACTTAAATCCCAACACCGGAAAACACGGCGGAATTCCCCACAACAATGTAATTCACAGAGCTTGTTGTCTCACTGAGCGCCGAAAAAACAAAGCTTCTTCTGGTCACTGAACGTCACATTTTACATCACGCAGCTGCTCTCCTCCTCCGAATTGATATACCTCGACAGAATAAAACTTTTATTAATGTTACTGTGGAAGCTTTTTGGTGCTGATCACTGACATCACTCACTGCTGAAGCAGTCGTGATATGCTGACGTTTATGAAAAGTCCTGAAAGGGCTGAATTTGTATGGAGACACAACAGCTGAGAGGACCGGACCATCTGATCTCCCGGTCAATTTCCCCCTCCCAGAATTTATCCTGAAATTCCGACAATGGAAACACGCCTATAGGTCCAGAACATGTTTTCTGGTGCATGGGTTCCTCGTCACCGCAGCAGTAACAGTTGAGTAACTGTTTTCTTACTAATATTGCAGTAAGCAGGCCTGTGTTGGGAAACATCTAATTAAATGGATGTCAGTGGTCTGTTAGGAAATATCAGCTGGATCTTTTCTCATAAAAACATTTGCAACCTTTCTACAAATTCAATTTAAATCTCTTATCCTGGTCCTGGTTTCTATAGACGGATGTTTGTTTTGAACAGTTTGCTATAATCCTTTCATTTGTTCTGGTAATCTTCCACATTAACAGAACATTTGTAGAGCTGAGAAAATGAAACAGTTGCTTGTTCCGTTCATCGCTCCAGGCCCCTCCAGTGAAATCAGCGTTGGTCTGATGCAGAAAACCTTGGAGGAGCTGAAGGCTGAGGGTGATGAGCAGCTTTCTGTGCTGCTGTCGAGCTGTGATACTCCTGGCTGAGCTCCAGAAATAGCCTTTTTTTAACAGTGTGGCTCAGTTTCCCCTCAGTTTTATCACTGTCACGCACGTTGAGAGTACAAAACTCTAACATTAACTCATATTCATGCAAAACTACTCACCCTGCTGGGTGCTCCCTCTGGGTCGTGGTGGAGGACAGGAAAGGAACAGCCAGAGGAAAGAAGAGAGACAAAGTTTGGCGTCAGTTTTGATAGTAATAATAATAACAACAGCAGCGGAGAGTCAGCCAAGGTTTGGATGAACCGGGTCGGCTCCCTTCTAATAAAGACACAGACCTGCTATTGAGCCTGATACCACTCTGTCTTTTCATCTCTTTGTTCTCTAACCGCACAAAGCTCGCCGTCTTTTCCCTCGTTCTCCTCCTCACATAGAAGAACAGAAACGCACACAGCTGCAGACATGCATGAGGCGCTCAACACGACAAGAAAGCACTGATCTCTCCATCTTTCTGTTTCTACTTTTTCTTTATTTTTTCCTTTCAAGAGGAAGTCTACGTTGGCTCGGTGCCTGAAACTCAGAGCAAAAGATAAGATATTCTATCGAGGGGTGAATGGAAGTTCACACGGAAAAGGCATTTGTTCTGCTCTTACAAAAGCGCCTTGAACGCATCAGATCATATTCTGACACAAATCTAAACAAGAAAGTTCAAATTCAGTCCAAAAGGTGAGTATCTGTGTAGAAAATGCTGCCAAATACAAACATTCAGAGCAGATTTTTGCATTTTTATCTGGTCTGAAATGATGAAACAGATCTTGTTCTTATGCTGGGGGCGGTCAAAATGTCTCTCTATAATTTAGATAGGAGTATGTATATATATATGCAATTTCAGCAAGCACTTTTATATAAATATATATGCAAACGACCCTTAACATAGCTTATTGTGCAACCAGAAAAAATACTGCAACTGGCTTAATAGCTAAAAACCTAAATGGTCATCTTGTGTGTGGTTCCAGCAGCACACTGGGGAGAGCTGTGGCAGGGGCATGTTTACCACCGTGTTGCATCATTTCTTCTTTTAACAACACTGCAGCCATCTGGGGACTGAGGAAATCGATTGCTGTAGTTTTAAAAACAGAGTTTGAGAATTTCGGCTTGATTCCAACAGCTTTTACTTCCTTATTTACTTATAATAAAGCTCTAGTGCTGTTGAGCAGGATGTGGCCAGTAGGAAGAGTATGATAATGGCAACATACCTTTTAAATTTAAAATATAAATCAAGTTTGAGGGGAAAAAGTTAAAGTCACAGTTTGTTTGCCAAGTTAAATTTCCCTATAGCGATAAAACTTGAGTACATTTTATTCTATCTTATCTTAAATATTCATGTGAATAAACCAGGATCATCTCTAATGCTGAAAAGGCTTAAAACTCACAAGAAAACATCCAAATCCAAAATCAGAAGGTATACTTGAATGAGTGAAATTGGCATTCTGTGTTTTTTTAGTCTTTTAAAATAAATTTAATTTGAGTTCAGTTTGAGTCTCTTCAGGAGTTTTATGTTTCCATGTTACAGCTGTTTTTAGTTTACTTTAGTGTATTTGCTTCATTGTATTGGCTAGAATCTGCAGATATAATATATACACAATAAAGGGACACCATATATTGCAATACTGACAACCAGATGATATTTACAAATTTTTAAGACTGAATTTAATTGTAAAACTCTGTCCAGACACATCGATTGTTATCACGAGATCTCGTTATTCCGTCAGAAAGAAGGCGGTAAATATCTGCTGCCACCTAGCAGTAAAAATAACCTAGTAAATGTTGGCATGTAAATTCTCAATAAGAAATGATACACTGGTTTTAAATAAACTGTAACACTGTCTGTGTGTGTTTGAAAAGGTGATCGGGGTTCGCAGCCCCAAAACGTTCCAACAATCTTCCAACTTGGGTGAAAAACTCCACCTCTACAGGGATTTTAAATCAAATATGAAAACACACCTATTCTCTTTAGCTTTTGAGGGTTCTTAATCATTTTTGTCTCTTATTATTGTTTTATGGTTTTACTGTTGTTTTTACTGTTACTTTAGAGTTTAGTATTACTCTTATTGCTGCTTTTTATTACTTTTATTGTCATTAAATTTGTCTTAATGAGTATTTTTAACACTGTTCAGCACTTTGGTCGATCTCTGATTGTTTTAAAATGTGCTATATAAATAAAGCTGATTGATTGACAAATATAGATTTGGTATCAAAACGTGAAACATTGCGATATTTCATTGCATCAATATTTTCTTCATTTATATTTAATTTGTTTATCTTTTTAATAAAATGTTCTCCCGTTTAGACTTTAGTCCAGCATGTAATCCCTTGGTTAACCGCATTTATTCTAAAATACTGACAGATGTAAATGTATAAATTTGCAAGAAACAGAGTCAAAAGTTTCAGATTTAAATCTTAAAAATTTTTAGAGAGATCATTAAAGCGGCTGTCCAGAGTTTTCCTCTTTCAGGAATGATGTATGATTTTTCAGAAATCCGTAAAAGTGATTTTCTTATCATGTACTGTGATATAATGTAAAAAGCAGTTTTCTTCACATTCTTATTTACTTTTTACTTTACATAAGACATTTCTTTCACACATTTAAGTAAGTTTCTTTATCGGAAACAAGATGCTGTTATTTACCTCGAAGATGTTCCGGATCAAGATGGTTTCTTTCATCTTTGGAGGCGAGGTGTGCCGAGACCCCCAGGGCTCCAGTCAGCGCCAGGAGCCCCGAGCCCCCCGCACCCAGAGACAGACCTGATGGGTGCGGCGTCAGGGGGATGCCAGGGGCGTGGTGAGACAGGTGCTGGAGCTGCTGCTGCTGTGGCCACAGGGGAAGGAGGAAACGGGGAGGGGGGTGTGGGGAAAAAAGAGTAAGAGGTTAGAAAAGGCAAACAAGTAATGATCAGCATAAAGAAAGTGAAGGAGGAAAGTAAACTTCTCAGCCACACCAGGAAATGAAAAAAGTGATGAAAGAACAAAAGTTGGTGAAAAGTGTGAGATATTGAAGCGAAGGGATTTATTAGAAGAGAAGAACATCGGTAGAAGATGGTCGAGGGAAAACACAGAGAGAATAAATAAGAGTTTGAGAGAAACTATAGAAGAACGGTAAAAACATGAAGACGATGAAAAGTGAAGGACAATAGGGATGAGAAAAGTGTGCAGGGCAGAGCAAAAGATAGAAACAAGAGGGGAGAAAAGAGGACATCAACAGAGGAAGATGAAGAACCTGATCAAAGATTATTTTGGAGGGGATGGATGAGAGAAAAATGAACACAGATGGAGAAAAAAGAGGAGAAAGTGGAGAGCAAAAGAGCAGCTACAGATAAAAAAAAGGCTATTATCCTGCAGGAGGAGGGGGGCATAATGTGTTTTTAGGTGTTGTTTTGTCAAGTTGGTGTGTCACACACACACACACACACACACACACACACACACACACACACACACACACACACACACACGCACACACACACACACACACACACACACACACACCTCTGAGGGAGCAGAGCTTGTAGTGCTGGGAGGAACAAAGGGCTTTAAGTAATGTGATCAGAGCTCTGACAAGCTCCATGTGCAGCACTCAGGAGCAAAGTGGAACATAGATGCTCCATACATGATCATGTTACAGCTCAGGAGGACTAAAGTGTTACTCTGATACTTTTCTTTTTGTTTGCAGCTTCCGTAAAACATGAAAAATGTAGTTAAGGAGAATAAACCTTGAAACTGAGCTGTAATTAAAGCAGCATACTGTTGTTGAACTTTATTAGCACGACTGCTGCTGATTCTTACAACACATTTAAACCGAGCGAGCGCCAGGGCAGAAATCACTCTTTTCTTTCTTTACAACCAAGGCACATTTTTCAATTGACTGATTTAATTGGGACTAAATTATCAAGTGTCTAAAGCATTCAGGAGGTAAATATTCTTGTCCACTAGGTGAGACAGAAAACACACATCTTGGTCATCATTCGAGCAAAAAGCCTCATCAGGTTGTTTATGGCAGATGATGCCCTCAGAAGGAAAGTAAGTGAAAAGATTTATATATTTTAAATTAATAGATAATATATAATAATTTATCAACACAACTGTCAGATGACAGCACCACCTATGAATGAGCTCCCTCTTGTTGTCAAACAGTCGCCATCACTGCAGGTCTTTAAGACTCGTTTGAAGACTTACTTTTATCGTTTGGCTTTTATGTAATATGGATTTTTAGAATTTTACTGTTTTATTTTCTGTTTTTTTATCTTATCAGTTTTGTTATTTTTAGTCACTTTTTATGCAGTTTTAATACTGTCTTTTGCTTTTTTGTTGTTTTTTATGTTTTGTTCAGCGCCTTGGGCTTCTGTAAAGGCAGTGGAAGGCGCTATACAAATAAAATTTGATTGATTGAGTCATGGCTCTGGACCTTTGTGAGTGTTGGACTGACCTTTAGGTCCTACAGCACGTGTAAAGACTGAAACTCACACATTTAAAGAGAAAACTTTACGTTTTGAGGAGTTTGCTACGAGACGTCACTGATCTTCTAGTTTGAATAGTTTAAAGAACAAGTTCACTCGTTTTTTAAATACATTTTCAGTGGTCTCTAGTATAAATTAATGCCTTGTTAGTCAATCTCTGTGAAAAAAAAAAGTTCTGGCATTCCTGCTTAAGGAAGTAGAACTGAGCCACAGCAGAGTTGAGCTTCAGACGGCAGGTTTTGGAGTCTTATTTCCTGATATTCGAACATCTCGCCTCTGATTGGCAAACAGCAGTGTTACTCTTCTACTGACTCCATTTGCAACGTTGATGTTTTATCTCCACAAATATCACAAGTCTGAAGGAGTTCTGCCGTATTGTGGAGTTGCTAATGCTAACGGTTAGCTTCTACTAGCCGAGACGTTCTCTGCTGTTTCCTGGACGCTAAAACAACAACAGCCTTCCCCGTTGTGAGCCGTTCAGTTGATGAATGATGGTGACTCACCCCAATGATGGCGTTGAGTTCAGCCATGGTGACCTGTTTGGCTCTCTCCACTGCTTGGACCACCTGCTGCTGGTGCTAAACACAAACGTAAACAAACACCAGAACATCAGCTCAATATGAAATAGACAAACACACATTTAATGTCTCAGAGGTGAGACACAAAGAAACGTAGATGTCCCTGTGATATAACGGAGCAGTGCTTCCCAATCTTTTCAGCTTCACACCCACAAAATAACAATTAAGTCACGTGACCCCAGATCTCTGATCCAACATGTTTAAAGAACTAAATGATTCAGGGCATAACAAAGACTGCTTCAGCTCATGTTCCCTTTTATCCATTTATGATAACAGCTGCATTTTTGTAACAATTATCGTAGAAACATAGCTTCAGCTAGCTAGTTGTTCAATTTCTGTAAATCAGGTCATGACTCCTGCGTCTCAACCCCAACTTTGGGAACCACTGTGATAGAGGCTAAACGCTAACCTGTGTTGAATGAGCAATGAAAACAAAACATAAAGTTACATTAAAATGAACACATTTAATGATCTGAATTAAGCAATTTAGTTAAGAGAAAAAAAACAATAAAAAAGCTGCACAAACACAAATGAAAACACAACTCTGCACACAACACTCACTAAGATTAAACAAAATCTCAGAATAAACAGCATGTGACAGCACACACACACGCACACACACACACACACACACACACACACGATCAAACTGACCTTATTCACCTTTAAACATGCATTAAACTTTATTCTTTTTAACATACTGCCCCTTTAATCAGACATTTTTCAGCTGAGCTGATGTGATTCCTTTGATTTCTTCATTTCAAACCAGCAACAACGTCGCATTTCCCTAAAACTTTAATTATTAGATGTGTTGACTGATTTGATTTTTCTTTCAACCACAAACACCGAGAGAGACCGTGCAATTAACAAGTTTAATTTTCTGCAGACCAAATTGAGAAGAGAAAGGTAATGAGCCGTGCTTTTATCAATCTGCGTGCTCGCACAAAGCTCTAATGAGTTTATGAATTGTATCAATTAACACCTATATGCTGCATTTTGGAGCTAATGTTTAATATCTGCACATTAAACTTATTCCGTTAGGAACAATGATTTCACATTTTGTCATTGATGCACCTAAAACGTGAATAGCTGTGTTCTCTTTGTGTGTGTGTGTGTGTGTGTGTGTGTGTGTGTGTGTGTGTGTGTGTGTGTGTGTGTGTGTGTGTGTGTGTGTGTCTATAAGTGCGTCTGGCAGCACTTACCTCCTGAGAGAGGAAGGGGATGATCTGAGCACAGATGGCACTGAGACGCTTGACAATCTCTGCCTGAGATGGAAGGAGAGACAGAAGGAGGGAGAAGGTGATATTTAATCATGTCGCATATTGTGAGGTGGTAAGTACACAATGAACACAGAGCGTGCGACACACCTTTACAGCACATTAAGCCTTTGTTGCATTCACTCTCTTAATGAGTGAGGTCTGTCAGTGACAGCTCTATGTGAACGAGACAAAAATACAGGAGGGTGGGGGAGTGAAGAGCAGTCTTCATCAGGTCTTTTAGCACCTTCACACCCTTTTTCTCTCCCTCTCTCTCAAAAGCACAAACATATAAAATAACAAGGACATGTTTTTAGAGCTCTGCTGTTCATTGTTTTGAAATTTGTTCATTTTCAAAAGCTAAAAAAACTGTCTTCTTTGCAGTGGTTAGAAAATGTTGGAAAAAATATGTTTAAAGTACTCAGAGCACAACTGTGTACACGTCACACTCGAGCACAGAAACACAATATTCACACACACACACACACACACACACACACACACACACACACACACCCTCTGCGGTGTGTCTAATTCTATCTGTCTGAGTGCCCTCAGCCTCATTTTGTTCTCTTCTTCGCTCAGCCATTCTCTCGTTTTCTACAGCAGCTCTCACACTGAGCCATTATTACACTATTCATCCTCTTCCTCCCATCTCTCTCTCCCTCTCTCTCATCTCTCTCCCATCGCCTTTTAGCTTTGTCTGGTTTCCTCTCATCTTTCTACTTTTCTACATCATTTTCTTTCTCTCCATTATAATTTATCCTCCCTCTTTTCACTCAGCTGCATTTTTCTTCCTCCACATCAGTTTTTTAGTTACTTTGCTTCAGACACTTTTCAGCATTATTTCTTTCCTCATCTCTCCATCTTCCTTGCTTTCTTTCTAGATCAGTCCATCCTCACTAAAACAGGTTTCGGGCACTTGATTGAGTCAGCATAGGAACGACAGAAGAGCAGCTAAATGAGCGACGTCCTTGTACACACACCATAATACACGCACAGATAAACATTTAGTCACTCTGATAATGATTTAGAAGACAAATGTAACCAGACACAGCCTCAAAACACCTGACATCACATGTCCACGTGTGCAGCTGGATGATGGAGCTTAAGCTCCTCTGTTTCTACAAAGAGCATCCACGATGATTGTGAGAGGGAGTGCGTGCGTTGACCGCAAAGAAGATGGTGAGAGTGAGAAAAGAGGGTCTCTAGCAGAGATCTTTTCTTTCACATGTATTATTTTACTGTAGCTACTTTCAACCCAAAGCGATCATCACCCACTCTTCATATTTGGTGGAGCTGAAATTGTAGTAAAGGATGGACGAGTAACAGATTTTATTAAGTAAATCTTTTTATGTAATGAACCTGGTTCACTATAGGACTCTCTTCAGTCTGACTCCACTATGTTCTCCACGACCTACACAACTTTTTAGGAGATGACAGAATATGGAAAGTCTTCTCCAGTGTGATGCTACACTCTAAACACTCGTCAAAAAGGTTTGGCTCCATCCTGACACGCCGTCCCTGGCTGCACCCAGAAGCAGCTGCATGTTAGAAGATCACAACATGCTTGGCTGATGCTGATAATCCAGCCTCTCACTGGGCCGCGGCTGCTGCAAACAGACTGTAAACAGAAATTGAGAGGGACTTATTTCTTAAAAGTTTCCTTACATGAGTCACGGGGCTAGTGTTGCTGGAATTTAGTGTGACGTGGTTTCTCTCAACACAGAAACAGATTCAGTCCAGGCATCTAAAACCCTCTGAGACTCTTCTCAATTTGGTTTCTGTGAGTCAGAAAGTGTGAAAAAGGTGAGAGGACTTTGGAAAAGGTTAGGAAGAAGTGACTGACTGGAGACAAAACTTGAGAATGATATTCTTAGCACAACAATATGAGGAGGATGAATTGCAAACAATTTTATAAGAAGCTCTCAGGACAGAATGCACCATTAAACTGTGTTAAATCTATAAACTATCACACACACATGTTGCTGTTCTTTATAGCTTACACACACACAGCCCAGTGAGACAAGGGTTACAGCACGAGGCCTATTTGCACTGATATGATCAGATAAAGTCCGTCTGATGTTGGATTAAATGTTTGAGGCAAATCTGATTGAGCTGATAAGACCTGACCTTTATTTTCATCTTCTAACATGGTAAATGGTCTGTATTTGTACAGGGCTGGAATATACTTGCTGTTTAACCTGGCGTTGGCGCAGGCAGCAGGCTGCGTCTATGTTCACATACTTGCTGCTACACAGCACTGCACTGCATGTAGTACCAGAGTGTTCCACCAGGGGGCAAACGAGAGTACTCAGACCAATAGAGAGCCGGTGCAACCAAAACAAACATGGCGTCAATAAAGGAAATCAGTAACTTGCTAATTTTGAGATTACAGCAGAAAAAAGCTGCAGCGGTATCGTAGATGGTGTGAAAGACCTCTAAACCAGAGACGGAGTCACCATGGTGAGTGTGTCTCACTCGTTTTGTCCACCTACTGGTTACTTGTATATTACAGTGTTCGGGCTCCTCGTGTCACATTGCGTTCATTTCGGGGGACGTACACAAACAACGCTCCAAATCAACGCAAACTATGCGTGGCAGCCATTTTAAACATGCATACGTGTCGTTAAACAGCAAGTATATTCTGGCCCTTAGGGTTCTAGAACCCCCCAAGGCGCTTCACAACACAATCCATCATCCACACATTCACACGCTGGTGATGATGAGCTATGATGTAGCCACAGCTGCTGGGGCGCACTCACAGAGGTGAGGACTGCTGTGTACACAGGCACCACCGGTCACTCTGATCAAAGACATGAATATGTAGACACCCTATTGGGCGCTGGAGAGCGTAAAAGCGTCGTCGCCATATTGAATGGGTCTACTCACTGTCCAGAGTCAATGCAGAGTGAGCAACTATGCCTGTTTTTGTGCCGCCTACGGTTGCAACAAACGGCGTACTATTGAAAACAGATCAAACAGCTATATATGTCTGTGCCTCTGACCACCACCAGCAGGCAAGGCGGGTTAAATGTCTTGCCCAAGGACACAACAGCAGCATTCTCTGGTGGGAGCCGGGATCAAACCTGCAACCTTCGGATAACTGGACGACCTGTTCTACCTCCTGAGCTGCTGCTGCCAGTGAAAACAAAGCAGTTGTTTTCTACTGGATGGATCCTAATTACCCCAAAAAGAGCAGAGAAGAACCAGAATTGTGGTAAAAAGTATCTTGATTAAAAAATTTGGTCAATTTTAAAAGACTCAATAAGGGAAAATGCCTTTGAGCCGTTTTCAATGAAAAATATCTCAATAATGTGTCACAAAAGACGAGCAGAAAAAAATCTCAGAGGAAAATAAACTGACTCCAGTGAGAAGAGGAGGTTTATTTAACTCAAGGACTTCCCAATGATCAGTTCAACAAATATTTTACCTTCAAACAGCATCAGGCTTTATGACAGTCAATCAGATGATCTCAAACTGACATTTCCTAAAATCATTATAAATGTTGCTGGGATTTGTCCGTTCTGAGCTTTATTTGTGGTTTCTGACCACCGATTCTATCCAAACCTGTTTGCTCTGGTTCATTTTTGTTTGTTTTTATTCACTTTCGACATGTTGTTTGGACGAGAAGTGCGTCTGTGTTGGATGATGTGTCATACAGGCTTTTTTCACATGATTTGGCCACATTATTAATCAAATAAAGAAATGAGCTGTCCAAGTTTTCCTCTTCCACAAACTCAGCCAGGCATGGTAAAATGTGACTCATCTTAGAAAGGGTTACGAAAAGAAAACATCAAGTCTTTCATACAGAACCGTCTGAATAAATAAAAGCAGTGATGCATTCATTTCATTTAAAATAATTGAAGTATTTATTTCCTATATTTATTCAACCTTATGCAACTGAAAATGCCATTCCCCAGCACCTTTTCCTTGCACTTCCTCTCTCTTTCCGCTGCTCCCGCCCGTCGGAGGCACCAAAATATTCTGTGCTGCAGCCCGAGCTGAACCAGGTGTCAGGAGCAACACATCACAGTTTCATCCCGCAGCCGGCCAAAGCGCAGCCACCAGGGAGTACTGGCAAAGGCTGGCCGGATGGAGGGATGCCTGAATGGGTTCGTACAAAGCAGGAGAGAGGACTCGTCAATAAAACACCTGAGGGCAGAAACGCTGCCAGCTGGCGTGGAAACAGATAGCGACAGAGAAAAGAGCTCAACGTGAAACGGATCAAATATAGGTGGCAGAAAGAGAGAGAGAAAGTACAGGTTTTCCACCAGGACATTTTTACCAAATTTCTGGTTTAAAATACGTGCAGCGAGTTTGTGCTTCAGGGCAGGAATAAGAACGGTTGCATTGGCACTGATTTAACAGTTAAGTCCTCAAAATATCATGCATGTAGTACACAAACTTAAAATATCTAAAAGAAAATACCAGACAGCACAGTCTGGATTTGAATAGAAATAAAGGATAAATGACCTGCACTTGTGCTTTTATTGGGCAGGGGACTCCATAGTGCTTTACAATACAGTCGTTCACCCACACACACCCACGCGCGACGAGTTTAGGATTAGGACGAGTCCTAATGGCAGGCGTGAATTTGAGCCGACTAGTCAGTCTGCAGTGGGTGTGTTGGACCAGTTCAGCCCGAGGCAGACCGCCTTGGCAAAAGGGCTGAAAATACGTCCGGTTGCAAGCTGAAAATGAGCGGGCTACCCGGATGAGAACACTCATTGCCCTATCTAGGCCATGCAGAGCTGATGAGTGTGAAAGGCCTATTATGTAGCCTATATCTGATCAGTTTGGATGCAGCTGAGATGTCTTTAAAACTCGTAAATGGCCACAGAAAATTTTTATAAGTTGTGACTTTTTTTCTTTGTTTCTATCAGTTTGTGTGTGATGCATCAACTGGTTCAGCTGAAAACGCTTTCGTCACTGTAGGAAGTAACAAGCTCGTGTACACACCCTCACGTTGCCAATGAGTTGCATCTAAATTTGAAACTTGTTCTCTAGGAGCATTTTTTTTATTTTGCAAAACACACAAATATCCACAGTTCCTATAAGATTTTACTTCAGTTTTAATGCAAATGAATTTTACACATGTTCTAAAATTTTCCACAAGTCGATGCTGACAGGAAACAAGAAGCAACGCGTCCACAGGAGATGTTTAGTGAGTGCATGTTTGTGTTTGGGGGCGGATTGTTCCTGTGTGAGCATGCTGTGTGTGTGTGTGTGTGTGTGTGTGTGTGTGTGTGTGTGTGTGTGTGTGTGTGTGTGTGTGTTCCCAAATACAGGATGATAGATGTAGAAACCCTGGATAATATAAATGTAAATACAGGGATTGAGGACTTCAGAGCACCAGACAAAATAAATGACTTTAATTGGAGGAGCTACCCCCTCATTTTAAAATGTTGTTTCAGGAATTAGAGGCTGTCGTGGAGAAAAACAATAATGTAGGTCAAAAATACAGAATAAATGTTGGATTTTACTACAATGGAGTTCTTTTTTAGGTCAATGTTTACTGTTAAAGAAAAAGTTTTCAACAACTGGACAAAAGTTGAGCAATATTCAAGATGTCTTTTCACTGACAAGTTCTTGCCTGTTTTATAAAGATGGCTGAAATAATTCAGCAAAACTTGCACAGTGACAGGAAGAAGAACGAGTGTAAAAAAGGTTGGAATGTAAATAAAATCACAAAAATGGGATAAACAAGTCAAGCGTTCGCTTTTCACTCTCGACATTAAAGCGAGCTCCGACAAACAGAGGAACCTCCTCCCTGTTAAACTGCAGCTTTGTGTTTGCTATCGGAGCATGACGGTTAGCAACAGTGACCGCGTTCATCTTGGCAATAAAGCTCGGTGAATCTGAATGTGATGAGCGTGGGCCGAGATTGGCGCCGTAGGAGGAAAACGGTGCCCAGTGTGCTGAGGCGCTGCCAGCTGTGCCAGCCTCGGAGTCGCACCATGGCTGCGAGAGCCAGCGCTGTGTGTGTGTGTGTGTGTGTGTCTCAGTGATACCGCTCTACTCACACTGTGTGCTCTCTGCCATCACACTTAGTTCATATTTTGTCCCTGTTCCCGGCACCTCTCGTTGCTGGTTTGGATCTTTGGGTGGATGTTGGCAATAAGAACGACGGTTGAGAAAAATCATTTCACCTCCAAACTCAGAGGAGTCTGGCTACGAGAGACAAACCATTTCATAAACCAAGAACCCACCGCCAATCCACAATCCACCGCCTCCTAGATCAACTTTGTTTCTGAAGCAGTTTTATAAAAGTATCATTTCTGTTGTGACAAAAGCCATTTCCAACATTCGGCTCTCGGTGACCCATCACTTACTGGTGATACCAAATTAAACAACACATTTGATATGCTTTTTACCTTTCACCCTGCTTCTGTTGTGTTAAACATCATTCTGTGAACGTGCACACAGAAGGTGTTGCTTTTGTTTGACTTCCCATTCTTGCCTACCGCTCATTTAAATGATGCCTGCTTAATGACAGGCTTGGGGGCCTCAGACAAAGATTGACCTCCTGCTTAAACTCCACCATTTATTTTAACAATCAGAGCAAATTGGACCTTTCAGGAAGTGATGTTAAAGAAACAAGAGAAATGAATGGTGCAGAAGAGGATGAAAGCTTTGAACCATGTAATCTGGACGTAAAGGAACTCGTTCTTGGTGACTCTAAATAAGGATATGAACCTATAAATAAGCACAGTATGAGCCCGAAAACACATTTTAAAGCTCAAGTTTGTCCAGCTCAGTTATTTGAATTTCTTTAGCATCAAGTATGTTTTATCACAACAAACTAATTTTTCTTCTGGGTCCTGCTCATATCTCACATATAAGGATGGATGTGGTATCTCCGTCTGAAAAACCAAGCCAATGCTAACGTAAACTGATGTTCTGCCAACTGACCAGCAGAGGGAGACTGTTTTGATTACACCAGATTATTAAACAAAGCAAAATCAATTTATTTCAATCTCACCTTTTTTTTTTTTTTACATTTTGAGAGCTCATTAAAAGATCAGGATATTTAGAGTGGAGCATGTTTTAGGGCCCTTTTATTTTTATTGAATGCATTAAAGCAGACATATGACTTTTTTGTTAAGTTTTAATAGCTGATACAAAACATGTTCATGAAGTTCTGCTCACATGAAGCAATACAGTGTTCTTTTTCTTGATAATTTCAGTACCTTCCAGAATGAGCCGTTTTAGGGCTCTGTCCCTTTAAGAAAACACAATGGTACTGGCCACACCCACCCATTACCTGCTCTGCTGCTATTAGCTGAGAAGCTCAGATATCTGGGAGGGGCTTGGTGTAGCGCAGCTGCTCTTCCAGCAGCAGCTCTCTCGTGTATGTGAGAGATAGTTCTATTCTGCCGTTCCTGGTTGTGATGTCACAAGCAGGGCCTTTTGTAAATAGCTTGTTTTAGGCACAGAATCCCTTAAACCAAACGCTGCCAGAAAACAAATGGATGGATTTTTTTCACATTTGGAGTGTTTGTGGAGGCAGTAGAGAGCCACATGCCTTTAACGGATGCTGAGATACGTCATGCAGCATTTTGAAGTGCCTCGTGATCTCTTCATTCGCTGATTCTGTCTTTACTCTTTGTGCTAATTAGACCGCTCTCCCCTCTGTGAACAGTCTCAGGTAAATATTTGCAGTCAGTGATGTACTAATCATCCACTGATTGAGGCTGCAGACACAAAGCTGTTCAATGGGAATAACCTTCCCCGTTTCCCGTCTTTCAGGACCCTCACCTCCCCTCCCACATCCTCTTTTCTCTCCGTGCCATCAGCCCTCCTGTTTTCCTATTCTGTTGGCTCATCTTCCTGCTCCACAGTATCTCTGTCTTTCATACTCTGTGTCCTCTCGCTCTGTTTTCCCTCAGTGCACTTGGCCTTGCTCTTCTGCTCTCTCCCTCTTTGCCCTTCTTCTTATTCTCTCTCAGCTCTCTGTTTCTTCCTGCTTCTCTCTGCCCTGTTTCTCCCTCAGAGTCTCTTTGCTTTTTATGCTCACTCCTCTTTTTTTTCTCCTTCCTCAGCTCTCCTCTCCCTCCTCTGGGCAGCATGCCAGTTCCTCTTCCCTGGCGTTGAGCCAACCTCTCTCCTCCACTTGTACTCCTCTTCCCTCACCGCCCTCCCTTCCTCTCTCTCCCCCTTGCCTCTGATTGATGGCCCCTCTATTCTGGAAAGAGAGGAAGGGAAAAAGAGAGAGAAAAATTGAGGGAGGAAAGAAGAGCAGAAAAGTACAAAGACATATGCAAAAACACACAGTAGTGCACATGCATGCATCACCAACGTCGTGCACATGCAGGACTACAACCACACTCATGGGAGCCGCCATAAACGGTAACAGCAAATGGGCAGAAAAAAAATCTACCCAAACAGTGCAGAGACTCTGACACGCCAAGCAGGCAACCTTCCTGCATGGAAATAACAGACGTGACCCCACAAGTAAATACCAGTGCATGCTCTAATGCATGCACACAAAACTACATTCATGTTCATACATGTCTCTGCATGTGTCGGGCACAAGAACACACCGCTACAAACATGCAATAAGACACTAGCTCTATGCCTCAGTTTGGGTCCAAGCTGCAAAGTTTTGCAGAGCTCTAACTCTACTCCTCTGACTATAACACACAAAGCCATCAGTCATAATCACACTGTGCCAACTCACCAGCTTCCACTGACAGGCTGCAAACAGCCTCAAACTCATGCTGCCCACAGGCAGGCAGACACAAACTAGCCAGAGCAGCAATGCTGGCTGCACAGTATTTATTGCACAAACCTCAAAACACAGCTAAACCAATCAGTGTTTCATTACACTGTAGTTGAAGTGTTTTAGTATCTGAAATAAGCCGACACATGCACATAATATATCTGCTTTATTTCCACAGCTGTAGCCAACTGCTGCAGAGTGAGATTTGTCCTCACCAGCTAAAGACTTTTTGTTGATTTATGCTGCTCATTTTGAAAAGGTCAAAGGTCTTCTTCAAAGGTTTTTCAGAGCTTTGAATTTTTGCATCCTCATCTTGTAAAGCTACAACTCTGACAAGCACGCCTGGTCAGCAGTAAATGTTCATGTGCTCAAAATTTAAAAAGGTAATGAAAATGTGGTGCATATTTTCAGTTTTCAACACATGTAGGAAAATAAGAAAGGATGAAATGTTTAAAAGAAAATGCTTTTGTTCCCAAAACATAACTTTCCCACTGCACATAATAACCCAAACTTTCCACTGGATGCATAAGCGGCGCGTAACGTAATAGATGCGTCTTACCCACGAGCTCCCTTCCCACTGGGAGCGTTTCAGACACGAAACGGCAGTAAAAGCGTTCCACGCAGCTGATCACAAGAAGTCACAGGAGAATTGAAAGACCGCGCGTGATTTTGGCGGTTCACATGATAACGAGCAATAAGAAAGACGCCAGCATGTATCCAAAAAGGTTTGAGGTTTATTGTTTGTTGAGTGTACCTCAGCCACAGAGGTGTCACAGGTTTTCACTTATTTTTACTGATTAAGCAAATGCAAATCTGCACGTGACTTTTATTTTGAAAATTTCCAGATGTTTTACACTGCTCCTATGTTTGACTTCCTGTCTGTTTTGAACTGAACTGCTGAGCTTGATGCATTCTGGAAGCGTAGCACATAAGGAATAGACTCGAAGCAGAAATTTAGTGAAGCAACACGTGTCTACGCTTCTGGGATGTATCCAAAACGCGCTGCTTCAAAATGCACCCATCGACTATAACGACGGCTAATTGCTGCGTACTACGCTTCACGGATGTTACACAACACTTACGCATTTCTTACGGAAAGGCCCAGTTAGAGATGTACTCATTCACTGTACTCATGTAGTAGTTTACTGTGCTTTATTTAGAACGAAATACTCAACATGAATAACAAGCCAAAGTGGCACTGGAATAGCATGAGCCTCTTCCTGTAAGCTGTATCTTTTTTAATCACCTGTCACGAAGTTAAAGCAGATTCAAACAACACACAGAGATGTATTTGGTCACTGTTTTAAAGTAGATTCATAAACAATGTTTGAAACACAATCCTGATCTTAGATCAATAAAGAGGACCCTCAAGCAACAGCTGCTGTTTAAAACCCACATTTATGTTTGTCGGATAAATGAGACAAACCCTGTGATCAGTGCACACAAACTGTCTCCCTGCACTGTGATCCCCTACAGAAAACTCACATGCATCGATTTTAATCATTTTAATCTACGTATGGAATGAAATCTGTAGGTTTGTGCCGTAAAACGTACAAAAAAAGACCGATTTGTATTGGGGACAAAAGACTTGATCAACATTTGATTAGAGTTTTACATGTTTGTTCTGCATCAAAACAGTACACGCATAAAATAAACTAAAAAAGATTTAAAAATATGACAAATGTTTCTTTACAAACATGCAAGCACTGGTTACACACACACACACACACACACACACACACACACACACACACACACACACACACACACACACACACACACACAAGCTACTCAGAGCACCGCTGCCACAGTTAAAAGCTATTAAGCTAAAACGCTAGCTCCCTGGGAATTTAATCACCCATTTTCCTTTCTCATCTCATCTTACTTTTTCTTCTGTTACTTGTTTTCTCTACCTCAATTTAATATTCTATCATTCCTGAAGATTGTATCACGCACTATCCAGGCTCTCCCTCTGCCTTTATGCCCCATTATTCACAGCTGAGCTCTGTTGTGTACAACTGCACATGGTTTGAACAGAGGGAGTGAGGAAAGGAGAGAAGAGAGGGAGAGAGAGAGAGACTTCAAAGCTACGAGCAAACACACACAAACAGAGCACAGATGCTCCAACATGTGCAAAGAGAGGCTGCACACACCACTGATCAGAGAGAGAGCAAACACACAACATAAACACACACACACACACACACACACACACACACATTCAAAGTGCTTTGACCTCTGGAAAGCCTGTTCTGGTTGACCCACATGTGCACTCCACTCTTAATCCACCTCTTTAAATAAAATTAGTTTAGAAAAAAACCATCCAACCAAAGACTGTAGATTACGGACACACTGGGAGGTGGGAATGAAAGGGAAAAAATATGAGGAATAAGACGTGGAAAGACTGAGACTCAGAAAAGAGGGAGAAGCCAAATCCTATTATGAGCAAAGCGGCGAGTTGAAAATGAAGGCATCTCTCCCGAAGGAGCCGAGGATTCAGGTCACAACTTCAGCCAAACATACCAACGCACATGCGCGCGCGCACACACACACACACGCACGCACACACACACCTGTGTGCAAACATTAAAAAAGGTCAGACAGCTCTGGCTAATTAGGCGGGCAGATAAACACCTGCACACACATGCTTTTTTGTACACAATGCAAGCAGATAAACAATCTTCTATACAAGAAGCCCTCTCTGCATCTGAGTCCCAGTTTCTGTGTTATTCATTTAATCCAGTCATATCTCTGTTTATGCTTGTTCTTATATTCATATAGTCTAATTCCTAGACTAATCACTGATTTTCTGTCCAACACAAACACACACACACACGAACTCCCACCCCTTCAGTCTCATATGTGTGCTGGTGAAATGAAAGGAGGGAACAGGAAGGAAGGACAGCCAGCTGCTTCATCTGTCCTCAGGAGTCCACAGGGGAAACTATCTGGCTGCAGAGCATCCTGACTGTCAAACACAGCCTCCTATAATATCCAGCCTGCTCTGTGAACCACTGTGAACCTCTTATTCTAGCATCTGATTGATAGATAGCGAGTGTGTATAAGGGCTGAAAAAGTTAATGCATTTGTTTGCATTAAACATCAACAAAGGGGCATTAACACAATTTTTTTTCTCCTTGAACGTCGTTTGCTCGCTGGCTCTGAACAGTTTAAAAACTTGCAAACATGCATTCCGTGTGCACACACTAAATATCAACGTAATGCAACAGAAGAAGATATAAACTTGTGAGTATCGTCAGAGGGCACTTCTGCTCAGTGAGCGAGCGAAACAGTATTCGTGTGCATCTATGTGAGTGACTGTCACCCAAACTGTGTGCATAACGGTGAGCTGAGGGTGCAACGTGGTGACGAGCGCTCCATCTCTCGTCCTGTTCCCTGAGAACATTCATCTCACAAATTTGTTGATGACAGCGTGGGCCTGAAACTCATGCAAGGAAATCAAGAATGTCTTAAGATGTTTTATTCACTCCCTTGCAAATGCTGTTTGCAATTTGTTGCCAGCTGAGTAAGAAAATGGCTTCAGATTTAGAACATTTGCACAGCTGTTTATAAGCTACACATCTAATCACTTCAGTGCTCAGCGGAGCTTTGGATACCTGATGCAATAATAAAAGTGGTACCAACTGGAGGAAGCAGAAAACTGAGTTAAAGCCATACTAGGCAACTTTTACATATTTTTAAATCATCTTCTTGAGCCAGTATGTACTAAAATGACCCTTTACAGGGTTAATGAAATGTCACTCAGACCCCCACCACCCTCTGTGGCCAGAATAACGCACTTGCAACTTCAGAATGGCGGTCCGGTCCCTGTTGGATTTAGTAAAGTGCAGCTGACATGCCTGGTGCTGCAGTCTGCTTCCAGCATGTTTCCTGCATGTTTTAGATTACGAACACAGCTGATTTGTTTGATTTTGTGATGAACCGCTCCTGTAGACACTCACATAGATGTCCTGTGCATCTATGAAGCGAAAACATCAAATATTAGTTTTAATCAGACTAAAACCTTGCCTTAAGGAAAATGTAACACAAAAACCAAAAGATGCAGCTTTATCATAGCTGACATATAAGATCATGTTCTAACATTTAAATTGATTGTTCATTTTTAGGAATGGCAGTAATGCAACGTTTGCATTAAAAAACTAAATTTGTCATATAGACAAGTTTTATATCATTTAAAATTTAAATCCTTTTGGAATTAAAATAAACGTGAAACCAATAAAGCAAGCATTTTTATCTCTAAATAAAGATGAGTGAAAACCTGTGCTGTGCAAAGCCACTTTAGTGATTTATTTGTTGTTTCTTTTGTTTTCAGCCCCCTCCAGGTTAGCTTTTAGCTTGGCGACAGTCATTTGAGGACACAAGCCCAACAGAGTTCCTCCTCTTTTTCTCCTCTCGCTCCCGCCATCCTGCTATTATCCTGCTGCATTAATTAGCATTCTGCACAAAAGCTTTAATCTAATCATCACACACCTCACACTAACAACACATTCTCACGGTAAACTCCCCTGCTCCAACAACTGGGAGCCACGGTGCATGGCTGAATTACAAAGTCAGTGAAATTTACATGTTGTGCTCGCGCACATCACGGGGGATCCAGGAAATAACCACCGCAGCCCCACAAGTGCCATATCAATGAATATAGAACAACCAGAGAAAGCAAAGTAAAGTCCTCCTAGCCCCCCCTCGCTGCTCCTGGGGGAGACGGCTAGTATATGTGAATATATGATAAGATAATGGAAGTGAACCAGGTGAGATAATGCTGGCGTGTGCAGGTCACGGTTTCCACGTGATGCTATCGTCCCTGTGCCTTCATACTGTTTAGATCCAATCATCACAAACAGACAGGGACAAAGAGGAGAGGAGAGAGAGAGAGAGAGAAGATAAAGAGCTAAAGGGAAATTTATAATGTGAA
>SSNS01000004.1:4333389-4484595 GCA_006937985.1 Aphyosemion australe | reverse complement strand
AACACACACACACACACACACACACACACACACACACACACACACACACACACACACACACACACACACACACACACTTCCCCTCCTCGTGCTTCTCTCTAGTTATCCTAGTCCTTCTCCTTAAATCCGTCTGGTGGTCTTTAACTTTTTTCAGTACTTTCCTCCTTTTCTCATCTAATTTTTCTCTCCTGCCATCATTTTTTACCACAATTGTTTCACACGTATCACTACTCTAAATTCATGTCACATAATACCATAACACTAGTAGCCTCCTCCGATAATGTACAAAATCCACATTAAAAAATAAAAGCTTCCCATATTAAACCCTTGTATGAGCTGCTTGTGATAGAATGAAACAAACGCGAGGAGAATTCTCAAGAGGCACCATACATTTTCATGTGTTTCGCTGTGTATCACTGGTTTTCCCCTCAGGCTGTGACATGCTTCGACATATTTTAATGCTTCAGTGGCAACGTCAGTCTTCTCCCCAAGTATACAGTGAGTTTGAGTCTCAGAAGGCATGTGGAGTTCCTCGTATTTGAGCTGAAAGGTAAAAGAAAGAAAAACTGACTAAACTACGAGTCCAACAAGTTATTTAAGGACTTCCCATTAGAAAACACAGCTGATATTAATGGCTTTAAATGACTGCTCAAACTGTTCCAAGACAATAATATAAAGTACAGGGGGCAGTCTTTAAAAATGAGATCTTCAATCATTGTGAACAAAAATGACATCAATTTGGACTCAAGCAACAGGAAAAGGGTTGTGTGCTTTAATGAGTCCAAATGATTTGGTGCATCATGATGAGAAAACCATAAAATGATGATCCCATCATGCCTAGAGTGTACCATAACACGCCTGTAGACGGATTTCCTTCAGCTGGTCAGGGTCAAAGTTCAGAAACAATATGTGCCCATAAGTAGGTCAGCTGGCTTCCTGAATACCCTGAATGTTTTATAAGTTTTCTTTTTCTTTTTGCTTTGAGGGTTCCACGATGATGTTGCAGGATTCAAACTAGCAGATAAAAATGCAGGACAAGATTTTCCTCAATAGTAAAAAAAAAAAACTGAAGCTGGATTAAAATAAAGGCTTGCATTGCCTAAACTCATTCAAGCTAAATAAGTAAATGCATGGTAAAAAAAAAAAAGTAAGTGTGTGCAAATTTTGGAGCTAGTGTATCATTATTATATGTATGCTATGAGCCACAGCTCTGTCAAAAGCTTTCCTTTTAGGAAAAGATACAATTGAAAATATGTAGAAAAAGAAGTGCATTCATAACATTTAACATTTTCGTACATACACGAGAGTCTCTGCATAGAAAAGAGCTTTACATGCAAACGTTCAGCTTTAATTTGATGTAGTTTGAATTAAATTGAACGAAAAAGCTCTAAAACTCCTTTTCAAAAGATTAAAAGAAGTCAGACTCAAAGACTCCAATGTGATTTTATTAATAAGCACTTCATTATTTATAATCATGATCATGACGACATGGAGAAAATGTTGCAACCAGGAGCATCAGGGACTCCGCCGGGTCAGTAGTGACAGAAAACAGAAGCAGCCGGATGAAACGGGAAGCGTTTTAAGATCGGAGCCATTCAAAGACAGAATCAGACCGGACAGCGCTCCACAGTACAGATGGACAGCGAGTCAAAACAACAGCACCAACAGGTCAGGAGTTAAAGTCTAATCTGATCGACAAAAGCAAAACAACCAACAAACGTTTGAAAACAGCAGTGGCTAAGGTCTAAAAAACAATCATGACGCCTGGTTTTTACTGTATACCAAGAATTCTCAAGAAAGAATTTAAAACTCTGTTTATGCGGATTTGTCCGTGTCTATCGCATTTATATGATACCAACTTAAGATGCGATTATCCTACAATAAACGATTTAAATCCAGATTTTTATCATTCCAAAAAAGTTTCAGTGAAAAGGAAAAATAAAATAAACTCTTAATATTTCCACCCAAACCGCTCAGGGCCTCTAGTGGCTGAGTGAGTGACTACTCATCTACAGTGGCGGCCGGTGACTTTTATTTTGGGTGGGGCGCTAACCACATATCACCACTAGGGGACGCAAAATTACCATTGATTCTTAAGCATCAGCGTCACACAACTGACGGTCACAGTAGCGCTTCCGGCAACAAAGTTATTCAAAAGGTTTTCGAATATATTAAGCATGTTTTTGACAAAAACATTCATCCATTCACCCATATATTACACAAACTGCACACACGCTTAAGGGGAGTAGGCTAAATCTAATCAATAGAATCCACTTTCTACAAACAGAACACCTATAAGCTGTAAATAAACGTGAGGCCGAGACGCTACACGTATCCAGAAAAACACACAGTGACACAACGCAAGATATTCACAGAAGCAGCCGGCGTTTAGATTAAAGCCCAGACTCACAAACAAGAAGTACCACTTAGTTCAAACCGTATGGAGCGGTGCTAGCCGCTAACGAGGCAGCATGCTGTTTCCTGAAGCCAAAAGCTAAAATGAGGCTTACCTGCAGGTTATGGCCATAATCCGTGTGGTGTAGTAAAAATAATCCACTCGGTTCGTGAAATTCTACATCCCAACGTAAAAGCTTAGCTGATCAGACTGTTTGCTGGCATTGTTTTGCCAAAGACTATATAAGAGTTTGCCCGCCCGCATTCATCATTTTCCTGTTTACGTGGATTCTCTCCCTGTGATTGGTTAACACGAAAGCCAGCCAGCTGAAAAAAACTCAACAACAAGCAATTCGATTGGCTGAGGTTTCACACATTGGAACCTACTAGTAGCGTTTGCTACGTCAGGTTTTGAAGCAATTAACTTTATTTGTCACTGATGATTTCACAATTATAGCAAAGATGGCTAAAAGGTTGGACAACAAAAAAATATTCAGTGGAAGTAGTGTGTTGCTGCCGTGACAAATTGGCACAGATGGAGCCACACTGTGCCAGCCTGTGGAAAGTTTTCCCCTCAGGGCGGGGTGAACAACCTGACCAATCAGCGATCTCCTCCCCCTGGTCTGAGCAGAATTCACCCGGTGAGGCGGCGACGATCGCTAAAAGATGCGACCAACCGCTCTCTTATTCTTTCTCGTTGTGGACGGTTTGGGGACCCACTGCACATGCGCCAGTTAGCCCATATTAAGTCAATGGTAAAGATTGCTGCGCCCGCGAGAGGACACGGGACAAGTACGTCGACGATTCGGCCGTGTTAAAAGTAAAAAAAAACATTATTAAACACAGATTACACACAGCACTTAGTCCATATGGTGTGTATAGATCGTTTAGTTCACTTTTTATGTTTTTTTAAATATATTTTGTGATTCCTATCTTCTTCTTCTCCTTCCTGTGAGTGGTGGGGCGGCGCCCTAGCGCCCCCTATGGACGAGCCGCCACTGCTCATCTATCAGGAACACACACCATCAGTAAGAGAGGAAGGGAGCGCTTGTTTTAAACCATGACCAGAACCTCGACCCACTTGTCTTCTTCCTCCCGTGCATCTTTTCTCACCTCCTCCTGTCAACACCTCCTCTGTCTTTCTTGCCAATTACCCACTCCATCACACTTTCCTGTCCCTCTCCCTTCCATCACCTTCCTGGTTTTTACCCATCTGTTGCGTCATTTTGTCTCCATTCTCTCTCTCTCTCATTATTTACCCTTAAGTCGTGATATTTTTACTTGACGACCTTTTGTCTCCAACTCTACTGCCGTTCATTTACTCGTCTCTAATCCTCCCTGACCACCTCGTCCAGATTTTCTCCTGTTTTATTCGCTCTATTTTCACTTAAAAACCTTTTCATACAAACACAAACAATCAAGAAATCTCCGACAGACACATTAAAGCACACAGGAGTAAACATACATGAGAATCTCTTTGTTTCCAGGTCTCCTCCATCCCTCTCAACATGAAAGAGGAGACATCTCTTTTTGTCTCCATCTCCTCGGTTCTCCTCATCTTTTAACTCACTTCCTGTCTGTCTCTTCTTATTAATTCTCCTTTTGTCACCGCTACCAACCTCTCCATTTCCGCTTCTCCTCTTTCATTCCTTCCTCCATCCCATTTTCTTTTCACACGCCGTCTCATTTTTTCCTCAATAAACTAACAGCTGAGTGAAGTGAAACCTAACCTCTAGTGTTTGAGAACAACCTTGTTAGGAACATAAATCGCTTGAGCAGCTGTCCTCATTAAGGACTTCAATATGCAGGAGTCAAACGAGGACGTATGGACTCTAGCGGCGTTTTACTGCTTTTGTAAAAAGGGATGAAAAAGTTGGTAATGATGAAGGTAAAATCGTGAAAGCTAAGATAAGAGTTTTAGATCAAAGTGGACCAAGGTGAAGAGGAGATGGTTTAGCTGTCGGTGTTGAAGAACAAACGGGATCCAAACGGATTTAAAAAGGAGAGTTTTTAACTGCAGCGTCCTCAAGAGATCTGATAGAAGCACAGCTTCCTCTGAATAAACCGGAGTGTTTGTGGGAAAATGCACTTACAAGTGTAAGAAAATAGACTATAGGAGTACTGCTGGATGAAAGCAATGCAGAAAACGGCTTCACAACAAAACGACCCAAATTATTGATCCAAATGTTTCTTCCTTATCAATAAACACCTATAGGAACGTTATGCTGCAGTTGTTGAAGTGACACAAATATTTCACTTCTAAAATCAATTTAAAACAGTTTTAACCAATTTAAATGATTAGAAGAAATGCCATGAAAGTTTAATAGAGACGAGAGCTCTGCAGAAGAAGTTTGTTTCTGTCAGAGTTCAAATACAGTTTGATTGTTAAGACTTTTCACTGATTGTTATTTTGCAGTTACCCTTATCTATTTAACACCTAAGAGTCAGAAAATGTAAATAAAGAAAAGCCTCAGCCAATGACAGCTTGAATTCTTGCTAGAGGGAATCTGCCCTAAAGCTTCAGTTGTCACGACCCTGGCTCCCCGACACCCGCTTCAAGCCTGATCACCCCTGAACTCCTGCACTTCAGACCCAAACCTTCCCCAGAACTCCAGAACCAGTCTGCATCCCCCTCAGACCAAACCAGCCTCATGACTCCACTGCCCATCATGCCCTGCACCGGACTTCCTGCCAACGTCACCAGCCCGGGACTATTTAAGGAAGTCGGAATCACTGCTCACGGCTCAGTCATCGTTTTGGCATTCCGTTTCGGCGTTCCGGTCGTTCCAGTAGAGTTTTGTCCAGCATTTTTCAGTCCAGTCTGTCTGTGCCAGTCCTGTCGACTACCAGTAAGTCGTCTCTCTTCATTCTGGAACCACACATGCTCTCGTTTTCCTTCGAGCTGTGCACCACAGTTCCTATATTAACCGAGTGTCTGTTCATACCCAGTATCAGTTCACTCTGCGCTTTGGTCATACAACACACCACATTCCAACTCACGCTCGTGTCTGCTCAGTCCAGCCCTTAGCCAGATCCTGACATCAGTTTTCTGTGTTTTTGTTCTGTGAAAAGTTTCAGAGGGAAATAAAACATTATTCTTTAACTTTGTCTTCAAATAGTACAAAAATATGTTTAGGAGTCGGGCTAAATGTAATAATCTGAAGGGAACATCTGTGACTTTTCACATGTATTTTTACATTTTTTTTATTACAATCTACATGAAGTTAATGTATCAGAAAATGTTTTGTCAGAAATTTACTGAAGCATTAAATGAAAATTATAGGTACTCTAGAATTAAATGTAAATCCAAGTTGCACTTCAGAGTTGGAATTAAATCTGAAAAAATAAGAATAAAACAAAATGAAATGACTACTCTAGCAGCTGGGTGCTCCAGTGTTTGTTACAAACATTTAATTAGATTTAAAAGTGCAAACTGAAACCTAATTGGAAAATTTATTTCTAAAAGTTATTTTATATACTGGACAAATAAAAACTTAAAATTCTGAGGAAAAAAAAGAAATAATCTCCCAGAATACAATAAATAAATAAATATTTTGGTGTATTTTTTTAATTAAAAAATTAAAAGGACTTGAACACAGACTCTATAGATTATCCTTAAGCTCTACACAGATAAACACAGAAAAAACAAGATATTAATCACCATCTTGTGCACAGTTAATCAACTCCTGCTCTTAAAAGTAACTCCTTTATTCAAATGAAAAAAAAAACTTATATCTGCACACTTGAAGATGAGTCACAGTTACAACATCACTAAACTAGCATAACGCTCTCCATCTCTACTGTAAAATATTTAAAACCCATAAAAACCGACGATCCAATGATCGGACACTCAGGATTTCCTTTGAGGAGGCAGAGAACGGAGTAAAATGTAGTAACAGTTGTGAAGTGGGTGTTGTCCAGACAGCACACTATTGTATTTGTGTTGTAGCATTTACACCATCTGCACAACTATCTACAACAAACTGTGGGCGTCTGGTTAGCTGAAACTGATTTTGAAATAATCTGCACTTCAACACTGCAACATACTTATATTGTGTTATGAAATAATCCCATAAACCTAAATACTGAGCTTCCTGGAGAAGCGGTAGTACATCCTCTACATGTATGTTAACAGATGCAGGGCTAATTAGACTTAAAACTGCAGCTCTGGTGTGTTTCCTCTGTTGCCACTTTTTAATAAGCTCATTTACTGTTGCTCTACCGACCCACAATTATAGCCCAAAGGCCTGCAGTCTGCAGCTTTAATACAAATCCTGCTGTATCTGTGAGATCTCATTCAGGAGTCTGAAGGATCCATGGATCTGTGAGAGCTCTGGACATCTCTGACTAAGAACAGCAGGGCAAAAAGGAGAAGCAGAGCAGAAATGTGTGTAGACATTCTACATGCATTCAAATGAACACTGGTCTGATGTTACAGTAAAGTTATTATGGCTAATTTAATTTAATAATAATTTAATTTAGTATTGAACAATAAAAGCTCTAGGAAGTGTTGGTGGGATCAAAATGAGACACTTATTATCTCAGGTTGTCGTATTGTTTTCCCATATTTATAGCAGCACGTATTCACACGGTAACGCATCGTCATTGTTTGTGTATCAGTGTCGTTAGGAAACTCGCCCTGCAACATGCTGATGTGGACGTTGTCATAACACGCTTCAGTCATCTCCATACTAAAGAGACACGCAACATCTCCAACAACAATATTAAAGCGAAAACGTCACAAAGACTCAGAGTAATGGGATGCTTTCCACTAGAGTTAAACAAGTTAGTTTGCATCAGATGTTAAATTCAAACCAGAAAATGTATTTAGAGTAATTAAAGAATTTATGTTGAGCAATATAAAGATTTTTTATATCATATATCTTAGACGAGCACCGCATTTTGAGTAGTAAGAGTGAATAGTTTTAAAGAGTCAATATGTAGTTTTTACCATTAATCTCTAGAAATATCCATTAAAATGTTGTTGAAAATTAATTAAATGATGCCCAGTTGTTAAATTATTGGCGGCTTCATAACATATAACCATAAAAATCGGGTCTTAAATACATCGGCGTGGGTCTAAATCTCTGGGCGACGCCATATTAGATGTGATGTTTCTTTCTTCGGGAGCCCATGAGGACAAAATGCATTTACAGATTTGTAACGGTTACAATATTTTTGCCATTCATAAACGTTGTTGTTTTAAACATTTACCTCTTCGCTCGTTGCCAGTGATGAAAGGGAGTCTGATGTGGTTGTCATTTTGCTGGAGGTTGAACGATCTGACAAAGACAAAGTTCAAAAATTGCACTCCCAGGGATTTTTGACCCTAATGGCCATGCATAGGTTAGGTCTTACTTGAACACAAAAATACTGCTTGCTTGCACTGACTTAGGTATGTACTGCCCCCTATCACCAGGGAAAATACACACAGTCACTTTAACAGTTCAGCAATAATTTTCTATATTTGCATCCGTCCCACTTTGAGTGTAAAGAGCAAACGGTGCAAAATGATATTATTAAAAGCTCAGGTGTAAGCAGGAAGTGTCCAAGTGGGTTATTTACTGACCTTTAAATGTTAGAAAACACTTTTATGCTTTCAACTTTTTTACAGATCTGATATTTGGAACTCAGCTTGACCCTTTAAACTATTTTTACTTTAGATCATGAACTCACATCCCAGTTTCATTATCAGCTCTTTGTTATATTGACTCAGTTCAGCAAGTTAGTTCCTAGATGAATAAAGTTGCATGTTAGCCTATGAAATGGTGCTGCACTTGTGTCTTCTACACACCGTCTACCACTCGTTCACAAAGAGAGAAACTATCCATGAAACTCTCAATGAGCCATTTTCTTTAGCTTTCCCTTTCATTCATTCTTGTGTTTCCTGCCTACTTTCCACTCATCAAAACTTCAGGGAGTATTTGCTCCTGCCTTCCTCCTTCCCTTTGCCTTCATGCTGTTGAGAGACTCTTTCTTGCTTGTTTTTTGCATTTTGAGAAAGAATGCATGCAGACTATAAAGTAAGCTTCAGGAAGTGGCTCTAATCCAAGGTGATTTATCTAAATGAGACATTCCTTTGCGTGTGTGCATGAATGTGTGGCTTTAGAGTATATTCGCATTGACGTTATTCACAAGTTATGCATGCGTGTGTGTGTGTCTGTGTGTGTGTACAGGCAGGCATTTTCCTCCAGCATGTGGGTGGATGGGTGTGGATGTGTGTTTAAGCCTCAACAAAAGCATTGTTCATAGATGTCTATCGGGTGAAGTTGTCTCTTTCATCTGCCCACCCACACACACACACACACACACACACACACACACACACACACACACACACACACACACACACACACTGCTTATTTCTGGTTATGTGTTTTTATTTGGGTCAGTCGGAGGGACATTCTAGTTATTTCTCAAGTTAAGATTCATATATTGGGGTTGAAGTCGCTCTTAGTTAAATCTGAGCTTAATTGTTTGTTAAAGCAACATTCCGCAACTTTTACACCTTAAAGTTACGCTTTTTTGTAAAGTTTTTGCGTCATAGTATTATCTATTATGATCATTTTCAAACCTGTGATAGTGCTGGGGGGTCCCACGTCTGTTTACTGCACTATACAGTTTTTGTGCTTCGGGTAGCGCCGGAAGTACTGACTGGGTGTCGTTTTACGGCAGAATATGGCAAGTCAAAGGGATAAAAAAGCGTGCGTTCTAAACGCGCGTTATGTCCACCAAATTGCGCGTCTTGAACGCGCGTTTTGACGCCTAAGGGGGCAAAAACTCGCGTGTTCTAAAAGCGAGCATTATGTCCGCCAAAACGCGCATCTTGAACGAGCGTTTTGGCGGACATAATGCCAGTTTAGAACGTGCATTTTTTTATCCCTTTGGCTTGCCATATTTGTATAACGTAGACTCGCTGTAGCAGCGGCAGATTCACCAAAGAAAGCTAGAAATCTCTTATCAGAGGAATATAGGAAAAGAAAAGAAGAACTTAATAGAACAAGAGCAAAGACCAGAGTTATTATTGGGCCGTCTTTTCCTCGCTGGAGAGCTCTTTTAGAAAGAAAGGCATGAACTACGGACTCTAACCTAGCCGTGCTGCTAATGGCTAGGTAAGTAATAAATGATTTCACCAGGGTTATTGTGTTTGGTCGGGCATAGAGTTGTTATACAGTCCTGATAAAACTATTTATTCAATGTGTGGAGGTGAAAAAGTTTGTTTTCGTTGCTTTGCCTGACATTAGGAATGTAAACATGCCTCTTATGCCTGAGAGAGAGATTTGATTTTACAACAGTGACGTTACGCAGCAAGCCTCTAGAGCAGGGTTTCTCAACCCTGGTCCTCAGCGCCCCCTGCCCTGCATGTTTTCCATGTTGCCCTTTCAAACACCAGTTTCCCTGCTGCCACACACCTGACATAAATGAGTGAGTGATTAACAGGCTTCTGCAGCCATGTGCTGAAGCAGAGACATGGAAAACATGCAGGGCAGGGGGGCGCTGAGGACCAGGGTTGAGAAACCCTGCTCTAGAGGGTGACAGAGACCATATAACTGCAAAGTTGCGGAATGTTGCTTTAAAAATCAGAAAATCACGTTTTCTGATTTGATGAGTGATCCCAGGGTTGTGCTTCCACTCTCAGGTTTGAGTCATGTCACATTTAACCTCAACCACAGCTTGTAAAATCTGACAGCCGTTCTGCAGGAATACAGTTCACTGTTTGCAAACACAAAACTGAATTTCTGCTTCAATCACAGGTTTCTGCTGAACGAGGACATGGAGCAGTGATTGTGATGGCAAACCAACGAATCACAGAAATAAAACGAGTCTGATTGTCTCGCAGTGATTACGTTCTAGAGCGTGAATAAAATGTTGGCAGAATCATGAACAGATTTAGTGTGAATGTAGCAGAAACACCTTTACTTAGTTCATTGCTCTGTTAGTGCCGGCTGCAACACCCCATGGTAACAAAGGTGTTTTGTTTTTTTTACATTTCATGACTTTTTTGTTAAAAATGAAAGAGGAATCTAAAAGTCTAATGCTGGAATGAAATTTGCTCTTTGTACCTAATTTTTCATCTAGCATGTTTCCTCACGAGTCATGCTTCACATATTATGACTTTTTCCCCCTAAGTTATAATATTTCTATGGTTGATATAAAACATTGTTTTGATGTTCTTTGCACAAAATCCCTCTCACATGAAGCAATTTCAGCAGTTTTATTCTTGACACATTTTCAGCACCTTCCAGAATGAGCCGTTTCAGGGCTCTGTTACTTTAAGAAAACAAGCTGGAGTTGGCCACGCCCCTCCCCCAATCAGGCTGCTATAAGCTGAGAAGCTCCGATATCCGGCAGGGGCTCAGAGTAGAGACGCTGCTCCTTGCATGTCTATTCTACTTTCTTCTTTCTATTTTACTTTTTGAAACGACTCGTTTTAGGCAAATAATTCTTAAAACCACTAACAGAAAATGGATGAATTGTTTTTTTCATGTTTGAAGAGTTTATAGAGGCAGTAGAGACCCACATGGCAGCACAAAAGGGTGCAAAATGTGAGTTTTACTTAAGGCAAGGCAGCTTTATTTGTATCCCACATTTCAGATGTAATTCAATGTGCTTTCCAGGAGCATTATCAGCAAGAACATAAACATTAAAATCAACGTGACAACATAAAACAGAAGATTATAAAACCAAAGGTAAAATACACAAATACAATTAGATCAAATTTAAATACAGAGATAAAATTAGATGTAAGAGATAGAATAAAAAGGCAAAGTTAAAGACTGAGCAGTAACAGCGCAGAAGGTGCAGCATAAGAAAATCATTCAAAGGCTGATGAATACATGAAAGTTTTTTAATTTTGATTTAAAAGATTCTAGAGTTGAGGCACATAAAGAAGCTGATTCCATCTGTGTGCAGCATAGTAGCTAAAAGCAGCATCACCCTGTCTGGCTCTGACCCGGGGTTCTACCAGCTGACTGCTTCCTACGGATCTCAGAGCCCTGCTGGGTATAAATACTGTAAGGAGATCTGACATGTATTTTGACCCCATGCCATTGAGTGATTTATAAACTATTAGAAGCACTTAAAAATGGATTCTGTAGCTTACTGGTAACCAGTGTAGAGGTTTAAGAACAGGAGTGATGTTGGATCTCTTGGTTCTTGTTAAGACTCTAGCAGCAGCATTCTGAATAAGCTGCAGTTGCTTTAAATGTCCTCCTTAATGTTACTGCACTGCAACATTAACTCAAACAAAGTTACTAAAATCATTTCAAATCAGAACAGATCCCTTTCAGGTGAAGTCTCTTTAATCAGAGCGAATAACTGGACACTTGAACTTAAGGAAATTACATCTCTATATAACACATTCTCAGTGGGGTGGCTCACTAAGTCTCTCTAAATGCTCTGTTTTCCTTCTCCAGACAGTTCAGACAGGTTTAAGACTCTTAAAACGGACTCAATCCTTCCCTGCATCTGGCCATGTTTAGATTCCCCCGACCATCGCCTGCTTATGGAACGCAGAGTGATCCATCTTCAGTTTCTGACCCCTTTTTTCCTGTCATCTTGCATTACTTTGATTTTTACTTCTCTCCCATTCTAGCAATTTCTTCCCCCATTTCCTATCTTATCTCGCTGCCGCACTAAAGCGTGCCCTTTTTGTCTTCTTCCCTTCCTCTCTCTCTAAATGTTCTTGCTACGTTTTATTTTGTCACATAATTTTTCTCCAGTCTGCGTCAGTGCCATCGTGCCCTCTCTCTCATATGTCTTTCATCTGTTCTTTCTATTTTTCTACACCCCCCCCCAGACCCACCCCATCACCCCCCACCCTTCTAAGCAGCCTGTGACTGTAATGTTGCTGAAGAGAACACAGCGCGTCAGCCTGAATCAGACGGATGAGCTGGGAGACGAGTAAGAGGCTGAGAGCACTGCATTAATCCACACACACACACACACACACACACACACACGCACGCACACACACACACACACACACACACACACTTTGTGCTGCCTGCGGGGACGCACCGAGAGACAACACAAACACACACAATGTCCCACTGCTCTGACAAATGACCACCAATTCAATGATGCAATCCCGATACAATCATGATACCTACTAAAAATAGAAAGCGGGCTCATTTTTATAAATAAATTGTGTGAAATAATCAAAAACAAGAAATAATTTTTTAATAAGTTTAATAAAACATTTTTCATGTCTTACTGGCTAATATAAGTTCAACTTACTGCAGTTTTCTCTAAAAATGCCAATTTCCCAATGTTACTGTACGCACCCCCGCAGTGGTATGAGGAAGTGAGAAACAATTTATTATCTGTCAAAAGAAAAAGAGCAACAAGACGCTGCTATAACGAACAAAGAAACATCTTATGATCCTGTAAGAAGCTTCTGCCTCATCAGACTTTATGTTAAAGTCCACATTCTGAGAAACGGAGAATGTGTCTAAACTAATTATTGGCATGTCTTCACCGGCTTTAGTTGATTATTTTCAGATTTTTAAATATTTTCAATTAAATAAGGAAAACAGTGCAAGCACATATTTCCTTACTGTCACGATTCTGAACTGAATCCTAATTACTAAATAATGTTTTCCAATCTCTGGGCACGGGAAACAAAATACAAGTCTTAATTATTTTATCTAATATGTTAGTTTGAAGACATTTTAATGAAATTTGAGGTCAGAAGCATATTTATTCATACCTTCCACACTTGCTTTACTTTAGTATTACATTTTTCTCATCCTATTCATCTGCTCGGGGCTCTCAGACATCTCAGCAGACAGGTGTGCAGCCCACGTCTTTGCCCTGAAAGTGGGAACCTCAAAGATGGCTTCGGCTCAGGAACGGCGCTCATTTGAAATGGCTTTGGCATCAACTTTGGATGATTTAAACTTGGCTTTTCTTTAAGACACGACCAGATTGAGGTACCTAAGTCGTTCATTTAGAAAAGAATGTATTTGCTTCTTCTTCCTCGACTGCCCCGTTGACTGATTTCTGTGGCGGTGAATACGTTACGATGTTCGTTACTCTGATTGGTCATAGCATTGTCCAATTGGGTACGGAGAGACAATCTGAAACATAACCATAGGATCCACTCTGTCTATGGGTCGAGGCCAGACTATGTATTCACATATATAGGGTGGCTTTTCAGGCTAGTGGCACCATAGGAGTACGACAGTGACAGAGGAGTTAAGTACCCATCTCATAACTGGAAGGTTGTAGGATCGAGTCCCGCTCAGTCTGCCGCAGTGGTGGTGGTTGGAGGGACTGGTGCTGCTTGTGTACATCAGCCTCACTTTTGTCAGTGTACCTCAGGGCAGCTGTGGCTACAATTTAGCTCATCACCACCAGGGTGTGAATGAGTGTGTTGTAAAGCACTTTGGGGGGTTTTAGAATCCTAGAAGGTGCTATACAAATACAGGCCACAGATAGAACGACCAAAAAAAGCAGTACATCAAATCATGAGTAAAAGTAGCAACAGCACATGAACTCTTGTTTTAGGAACCACAAGGACAGGAAAACTGTCCTTCCTGTCTTGAGAACAGTTATTAATTTAGCTCATTATCGCCACCTACTGAGCTTTAGTTAATGCCATACTATGCAACTTTTTCATACTTTTAAATAATTTTCGTGAGCCACTTTGTGCTAAAATGAGCCTTTACAGGGTTAATGAAATGTCACTCAGACCCCCACTCAGACTTAGTAAAGTGGAGCTGACATGCCTGGTGCTGCAGTCTGCTTCCAGCATGTTTCCTGCATGTTTTAGATCATGAACACAGCTGATTTGTTTGGTTTAGTGATGAACCGCTCCTGTAGACACTAATGAAGGCTGAGGAGACATTTCAGCAGTTAGATTAAGGTGTTAAAAAGACAAACGCACAGCGAGGAGATAAGTTTCACTTTTGCTTTGACCACAGATAATAACAGACACTAGGGGGTGCTAAAAGCAAGCAATACTGCCAAGTGTGCCTTTAAACTGTAGAGCTCGCTGTAACTACCTTTGCAGACGCAGAAGACAAGGAGGGAGGAAAAGCTTTTTATTCGTGATATTAAACGAACCTGACAGTTTTCATTCCCTCCACTGTCTTCTCTAGTTTTTCACAGCATAGATAAGGGAAAAGCTGCAGAACTGTTCAGAAACCTTTTCATGGTTGAAAATGGTAAAACACAACTTCACAAGATAAGAAGCTTACCATATGAATGTAAACCATAAAAGACTGAGATGCAGATTGTAATAAATACATTTTAGGACCAAAAGCAGTAAAAACATTACAACATCTAGGCGAAAGAAAAAAGAAAGTATGAAAAGTTGGGTTTATGATGCAAGACAGCAGCTGTAAACTGAATTTTTATCTTTTATCTAGAATAAAACCTTGAAACAGCAGGGATAAACACAGCTCTCCAAGCATGAGTCCCACTGGCACTTTGTGTAGGTATGTGACCGACACATCTACGCCCCCTCATTAGCCGGGGCTACAATGCAACCTTATTTAAAAATACACGGAGGAATTCCAGGAGAGCAGCGAAATCTGAGAGCCATGAATTATAAATACAAGAGCCAGAGAGGAGAGCAGGACGCCCACAGACACTCGGCTTGTGTGTGACTCGATGTTTGTGTTTGTAGCTGTCAGACAAAAAAAAGTAAAGTCTACATGTACAGCAATATGAAGGAGCCCAGTGGTACAGCCTATATAAAACGTATACTCAATTCAAACAAAGTACACACAAACACACTCCAAACACACTTGTTCCAAAGCAGGCAGCACCGTTTGCAGCAACACAGACAGAAGCAATTTGAGAAAGCTGTGGCATCATCACTCCAAGCGTGGAATGCAAAATATTCCCAACTGCCAACTTTAGAAGTAAATATGAGGAAAAGCAAACTTAGGCAAAGTTAAATAACATAAGAAGATGTAGCAACAGGGTGAAATACAGAAGCTGGTAAATAACTTTAAATCAACAATCAATCACTTTGTGTCTTATTTTGGAAAAAGAAAAAAAAAGGAAATAATCTTGGGCAGCTTGCTACAGGGTGTTGTAAGTATCGCATGGTTTTCAAAAATACTACATCCTGTTATGCCTTTTCCTTTAAATTTGTGAACAGCACCACCGTTCCACCCTCAAAAAAAAACAAAAACTTTGCAGCAGCAGGATTGGATCATAACCTGGAATCTTTGAGAGGATGTTACCAACTTGGACACTTTGTTGTTCTTGAATTATTTCAGAGCAGCTTCAGAGTTAAGAGTGACTAAGTCACTAAGATGAATAAAGTTCTTCTCCACACCAGCAGGTGTCACCACTGAGAAACTGACGATAATAAAACATATATTAATTATATAGAATGGCACCACCAGAAAAGTTGTACAGGTAGTGTACTATTCTCCATTTCCCTTGAAAGTCAGAGCTCAGATCTAAAAATGACACACACACTAGGGCTGAATGATCGATTATTTTCTGATCAAAATAGCGATTTCACGTAATTGTCAAAGCAGCGGTTTTTTTTTTTTTTGGTTTTTTTTTTTTTTGCAGTGCTCCTGACTGACCCAGGATCTGTTGTGGCATCTACTATTTTACACATCCAGGATTTCCCGAAGGTTGTAGACGTGTTACAGCAGTACGAGCGTGCCCTGGCTGTGGGAGGGGCGAGGGGTAGCGGGAGCATGAAGCGGGAGCATGAAGCGTGAGCTGGCGGAGTGACGCATTTGTTTTGTTTTTTTTTCCTTTTCTTGCCGCTGCTACTGTCCATTTTATTTATTGCTGTGGTCATCTGTTGCTGTTGCTCATTTTCTGTCCCTCATTCAGCACCGCTCGTGAGTGTGAGACAGAGAGTCTGATTCACCGGCGTCGTGCAACAGCAGAATGGGACTTACTGTAATAACAAAATGTGTGCTTGAACTCGCAGCTTCTCTTCTTTTAAAACCCTGTTAGAATATTTTGATGGCACAAACCATTGCAGAGTTACAGTAATTCAAAGTAAGCATGTGAAATGTGTCGGCGCTGGGTTAGCTCGCCTTAGGAAAACAATGCTGGGAAGATTCTGCATGAAACATGTTAATGTTGTTAATGAAGACATTTAAAAAATATTCTTACTTTTAGTTTTCATCCTTGCATTATTAGAATAATAACTTCTAATGTGTTGATGGTATGATGTCATTTCCTGTCATGTTTGTACATGTTACTGTACATCATGAATAATGTGCTGAAGCTTGATTTGAAGAAACCATGGAAATTCAAACCCTGACAGTTTCAGCTTTTCAGCTTTTATTTGCATTTATTTGTCTCCCACTGCCCATAGAGCTGGGGTGGGGGAATCCTGGTCTATCGACCATGTTTTAGTTGTTTCCCTGCTTTAACTCACCTGATTTTAATCAGCAGGTGATTAGCAGCCCTCTGCAGAGCCTGATGAGCTGTTTAGCACGTGATTCAACCACTGAATAAGGAGTGTTGGAGCAGGGAAACAACTAAAACATGCAACATAGCTGTCCTTGAGTACCAGGAGTCCCCACCCTTTGTCCTGCTACTCTTAGCTGTGCACCAGGCACCTCTCACACAGGTCCAAAACACGTGGATGTGAACAATCAGCAGGAACAAAACCACCCCACACGCAGTTCAAATGGGTGTGCTATAAAATAATAATTATAAGACCCAAGGTTTTATCAACAGAACCATTGCTGCATTAAAGCAATTATATAAAATATTTTCATGTTTGTGGTTTTCATGATGTGATGGAATAGCAGAGTTCACTTCATAATCCCAAAACTCTGATTCATGCAGAAATTTTGTAGGTAAAGTTTCAAAAAGTATCAGAGGTTTGTTTGATCACCAGATGCAGGAAATACCTGAAGCACCTTCATGAAGAAGCATGATACTGGCTAAAATGAAACGGTGCTGATGTTGTTGGAAGAAATGCCAATCTGCTGAAATCAAATCTAATCTCGTCCCGACTCACTCAGACCTTCTGCTTCCTTGTTGCTGAGCATCTTATTAAAAAGCAGCCACACACGTCTGTTTCTAATGATTCTATTGTTTTAGTATTTCACAATAAAACCCATATGTGTCTGCTGCACGTATGAATCCCTGTCTCCCCTCTCCCTGCTTGTATATTTAGGAAGAGTAACGCTGATGAAGAGCAAAGACAGGAGCAGCGCAGCGTGGTGAGCAGACCCCCAGCCTCTGGAAACAGGCCTCGGTGGATGACAGGCCTAACGAGCTAAATATAGCCTTCTGGGTTATCTCCTCTGTGGGCGCTGTGAGTCCGTTGTTGCTTCACATTATTTACGTGTCTGTGCATGCACCCTCTCTCTCTCTCTTTCATTTCACGCCCCTCACACCATCACATCACTATCTCTTCTCTTTGTGTTGCATTCTCTCCATTTCATCCCTTCACAGCATCTTCTATTCCTCCCTCCATCTTTTCTCTCATCCCCTGGCATCTTGTTTTTTCCCATTTTCTCTCACTTGTCTCATTCCTGCCTTTTTTTACTCACCCTCTTTCTCTCAGTACATCTCTCTCGTCTCAATCAGTGTCCTCCACTCCTCTTTTATTCTCTTTATCTCTGCTTCCCTTTGTATCCCTTCTCTTCATCCCTCAGCAGCTCCCCGTTTTTTTCCTGTCTGACACTCTGAGCCTTTTTTCTCTCCAGCTATCTTTCTCTTTGAGCCTCTCTTCCTCTCCCCTCTCTCTCTTCCTCATTTTCTTTCCCTCCCTCTCATTTCTGAGCCATGCCTATGAAGCAGCAGAACACTGTGTTAGCCACCACAGTGAGCCCTTGTTCAAATAAATCAGCCTGGGGTGCTAAATGTCTGGCGTGCTAACCTACATGGATATGTCATCAGCATCTGCAGCTCCCTGACCTCATACACTGTTAAAGCCCAGTGTGGAACCTAAACATGCAGCAGAGGACGCTCAGTTATTTAATCCAAACTCACATCAAAAAGGATGGAACATGTATTGCCTTAATTTGCACAGAAATATAATAAATGATGACATGCAAAGACACAGTTTTGCAGAGAAGAAGGTGGATGTTTCAGCTACAGGAAATCTTTGAAACCACAAATCAAACCGAAAGCAACTAAAAAAGGGATTCTTGATGTTTTTGAAAATCCATGAATGTGAATTTTACTTTCATTGTTTTCTGATTTGTGTTTTATTTAAATCAACCTCTGTAATCTGAGATAAACCTTGCATCCAATCAGGAGGCACTGAATCTGTCAACAAGTCTCATTTAGTTGAGTTCAGCAGCAAACGCTTTAATCAAAAATTTAAAATCAAAAACATGCAAAACCTTTGATATATCATAACATTTTTTGGGATGAAAATGGGGAGAATTGTGCAAATATATTAGGGAGAATGATGAAATTACTTTGTAACTCAATTCAAAGTTTGAAAAACTGATAAGTTCAAAGGTTATGTAACTTGCTGTCACCACTTTGATCAATCGTTAACTAGACGGTTGGATTTCTAGTTATTAATGATCTTATTTTTATTCATACTTTGTGTTACACAAAAGTTGAAACAAATGTAAATGAAATTATTTTTAAATAATCTGAATTTAGCCTCAGATGGTCAGAAATTAGGAAAATGTTTAAAAATGGTAAATGGCCTGTATTTTTATAGCGCCTTCTTAGAGTTCTACAACCCCCCAAGGTGCTTCACAACACAATCAGTCATCCACCCATTCACACACACACTCACACGCTGGTGGGGATGAGCTACATTGTAGCTACAGCTGCTCTGGGGCGCACTGACAGAGGTGAGGCTGCCGAGCACTGGTGCCACCAGTCCCTCCGACCAGCACCAACAGGCAAGGCTTGCCCAAGTACACAATGACAGTGACAGACTGAGCGGGACACGAACCTGCAACCTTCCGATTGCAAGACGGCCACTTAACTCCTCTGCCACCATCGCCCACTTAAAGAGCAGGTTCACTGAAAAACCCTATTTAACTACCTCTAGTTCCTGCATTCGCCACAGAAAGAAAATAGACGTAAAAACACTCAGAAAAAGCCACGCAGATCTATGTCACACTGAAAATTAGCATTTGTGGACTCTCCTATTTTGGCCCACGGCGTTGAAGGCTGTTGTCGATTTAGCGGCCAGGAAGAAGCAGAGAACATCTTGGCTAGTAGAAGCTAACAGTTAGCATTAGCAACTCCACAACATGTCAGAACTCATCCAGGTTTGTTTTTTTTGTGGAGCTAAAACAACAATGTTGCAAAGTAAACAGAGTCAGTGGCAGAGTTGTGCTGCTGTTAGCCAATCAGAGGCGAGATGTCTGCATTACATGAATATTAATCATAAACACTCCAAATCCTGCCGTTTTCTGCTCCCCTATCCTACGGATAAATTCCACTTTCTGAAAAAGAAGCACCAGAGCTTTTTTTCCACAGAAAACGACTCACTAGGTCAGAGTGACCGGTGGCGCCAGTGTTCGGCAGCCTCGCTTCAGTCAGTGTGCCTCAGAGCAGCGGCGGCTATGATGTAGCTCATCACCACCAGTGTGTGAATGTCTGTTGAGGTGTGAAGCACCTTGGGGGGTTGTAGGACTCTAGAAGGCGCTATATCAAATACAATCTATTTACCATTTAAAGGCATTCATTCATTCACATTAAAGACCACAGCAAACGCAAATAAGTGAATCAGACACAACCTCGGTGTGTGTGTGTGTGTGTGTGCGCGTGCGTGCGTGTGTGTGTGTGTGTGTGTGTGCGTGTGTGCGTGCGTGTGTGTGTGTGTAAGTAGTACAAATTTAATTCAAACAAGACAAAAATAGAATGTTTCACAAAGGTCGTTCCAGTCCAGTTGCTTTCCTAACACCGCTCTATAGAAATGTTTTCAACACCATCACAAAGTTCAAATCCATTTTTGTTTTGACTTACAAAAGTTTACCTGAACCTGCACAGAAAACTGGGAGACGACATTCCCTCACTTTCCACAGCGTGTTGCTGTGTTCTGAAATTTACTGGCTATTTAATCCATGATGAAATAAAATGAGGGTGCATTTAATCTGTTTGAGACTTTTTTAGATTTAAGAGAATTCTGCTTAATTTATTCAACATTTGTTAATTCTAACACTGTTATGACCCTTGGAGGGAAGAGTGTAACAAGGATCTATGCAACAGTAGCTGCCTATTTATGCATTCGCGTGTGTGTGTGCACGTGTGTGCATGTGTCTGTGTTTTATCAGTTGATCTCTGCCTGTCTGTGTGCTTCTCCATCAATTTGTCTGACTGCCAGTTTGCCTGTCTGCTTGTTTTCCTCTCACACTCCCCTTCCGTCTATCTGCCTGTCTGTGCTTCCGCCTCTTTCCGTCTATCCATCTGTGTGTCTATCGAGCTTACAGCCCTGATCCTTCCTGCTCTCCCAGGTTTATGAAATGCGAGCAGCTTAGCAGATGGTGCATATCGTATTCTGGTTGGGCTCTGTGTGAGTTTTGTACCACAGACGAAGGCTTAACAATACATGTGAGCCTTTAGTCGCACCGAAACTGGGAGCTCAGGCTTTTAGTGCGGAAGAGGAAAACAAGAGGCACATACATGGAAGGAAATATGTGGAAGGGATTCAAGGAGGAATATATTGTGGTGAAATAAGAAAATGTGTTCTAAGAGAATAAATAAACAACAAAAACGCTTCTCCAACTACCACCTGCGGCATCTCCTGGTCCAGAATCACATAGGAATTCATCACAGAAGACTCACTTTCCTCCAGTCAGCTCGGACCCCTCATCAGCCGCGTCCTTATTCTATTTTATTTAATTATTATATACTTGTTTTTGTGTATTTAAATGAAATGTTCATTGACCAGGTTCAGTCACAACCATTGACTTCTGTTTTCCCCCAATTTGTTTTTCATGACTTGTGTTGCTCATTTTTTTATTTTCGGAACTCGTAGTTTTTTGTCCAGATGTTTTGACACCTTCTCTGTTTTATTGTGTGTTTCCCTTTAAAAAACCTCTAATTCTAAATTCACACAAAGCTGATTGGGAACAGTCAACATGCTTCGCTGCACTCTGTGCTGAATGACCTTGAATAAACTGAAAATATTGGTTTTTGGTTACGGCTCTTCTGTCGGAGCCATGTTTCCTGTCAATTAGAGTGCAGCATGTTTACATGACCGGCTCATTTGCATACTTTAACTTTTGCATTTGTTTGTTCAAGGCTGCCTTTATTTATCTTTACTTATTCTTGAGGAAAAGAAGCGTCAAAAATGCTAATAAGGTTTCAAATTTTTACGTATTTGTAAGAGCCAGAATGTTCAGCTGCTGGATTTAAAAAGTCATATCAGCAGTTTCTAAAGTAAAAAAAAATGAGGGAATGAAAATTGATTATTTTTTCCTTGCAATTACAGAGTTGTAAATTTACCCTTTGTTTTTGCTGCTAATAATTAATGATAACGTTTTTCCAAAGTAAGTAAGTAGGGATGTTCTAAAATAAGCTAACTCTTAATTTTGATATAAACCGATAACAGTATATGCAGGATCCTCTCATAAAAAGACAAAAGTATTTTCGGTAACTAACACCACATATCTCAGATCACTTAAAGTAACGCAAAATATTTTTTAAACTTTAAAGGGGACCTAGAATGTAAACCAACATTTTCCTTGTTGTTGTTGAATAAGACAGCTTGGGTGGTCAACAGTAGCATGCTAAAAAGTCAAAGCCGTGTTTGACCTACTTTGTATGTAAATTAGAAAGTTGAAAAAGGCGAGAGAAAACCTCTTGTTCTGAGAAATCTTTCCTTAACACGTCATAAGGGGGAGCCACGCCTCCTCAAACCTGCATGTGTCTGAGGCCTTCTGGGGAAACCAACCAATCAGCATGTCCTGGCCGAGTGGGAGGGGTAAACAGCTCTTTTCACTGAAGGCCTGAGTAAGGGGGTTTAGAGTGGCCTGTATCAGGGCTCCTGGGACAGATGAAAGCCACAAAAATGTTCTTATGCTTTTTGGAGGCTCAAAGCTCTGTTTTAGATTGTTGATTAATTGCATTCTAGGACACCTTTAAGCTAGAGCTTTCATATAACATTGATCTCAGCGATTGTTGGGTTAGAAACTTGACCAGTTTCATATTTGACTGACTAGATAGTTTTGAGGAGCGGGTAGGTGTTTTAGAGGGTGCTGTTATACCTGCATTACGGCTGTTAGCTGTAATGCTAGTGGTTAGCATTTTCAGTTTGCCGATTGTCAATAAAAAGCACAAGAAGAAGAAAAAGAAGTTTGCTCTTTTGATGTCATCATAGCAGAGCCTGGAAGTAAACGTAAGAGAGGAATGTCTTTGGAGGTGAAGCAAAGAGCTAAAACCGGAGTGAACATCAGCGGGGCCTACACTAGTTTGAGGGATCTAAAGGAGGCTACAAAATCATGGACTGATGGTGACCTGGCTTTGTTGCTACTGGACTTGTAAGTAATAATATTTTTTGTCCAACAGTGTGGATCTTTTTACTTCGTGGGTTATTTAGGTATTAGTTGGCTCATGTTAGTGTTAGCTCGTTGTTAGCGCTAGCTAAAGCAGGCTGCTGCAGGGTTGTTTACGACAGTTGTAATTCCACTTTCAACCAGTAGGGTGGAGGAGCTCTGCTCACTGTTACTTTAACCTTTAAACATTAGCTGTGCAAATTATGGCAACTATAACTAAAGTTAGACAACGGAAAAACGTGCCATACTTATTTTGTCTCCATCAGCAGCTGAGTCTCATTCTCCCTGAGATAACCCTAACAAACATCCATTACACAGGGCAAATTTCTATTTTTTCATAAGTTGTGCCAAACAAACAAAACCTTTACCTTGGATCTGTAATATTTTGACATTTTAAGTGAGAGTAGAAGAAGCGGAAGAGTTTGATGTATAATATGTAGATGCTATGTAAAAGTTGTGTCATTAAAGAGTAAAAACTGATACCCATAATTTCCGGTTACATTTTAATGACGATATCAGCTGATGAATAACCAGATATTAACCACTTACATGACATCATTTCTATGCAATTTAACCGCAACGTTTTCTGCATTTAGGATATATATTGTTCATTCATGACTCTTCTACATTAAAAGAAGTGGAAAAGGTAAACTAAGTCAATGTTACGTCTGCTTAGCACAAACAGCTTCCACGGATACAAACCCTAACATCAGTCCAGCCAATACCAAGTCTAGACTAATTCTTCCAGACAAACACATCAGGTCACCATCTCAGATAAACAAATCATGCAAAGGTCAGCTAAAGGTCGGGGTGGACTCACCATTATGTAATGCCTCTGCATCTCGGTCTTCTCACTGGCCAGCTTCTCACACTCCAGCTTCAGGCTGCACGTCAACAACAGAGAGATGAAATTTCAAATTTCTGCTTGCATCTTCTCAAATGAAGCCTAATTTTCAGTGGACTCTGATATTAAATACATCAATTTAAGGTTTGTGGGGTTACAGAAAACCTAATTAAAGGATAAGACTGAGATTTTTATCTTTTGCTGGTGTAACTCAGAAAAATACCTTTATGACAGAAACGCTGTCTGTGTTGCATGAGTGCATGTAAAATTATGTTAATTTATAGCTTGTTTCCACTGCTGTGCAAAGATATCAGTAACCCACCAAACTGAGTCCTAAATAATAACGCTTTACTCTCAAATGTGTTCCAAACTGAGTAGAATGAAGTAGAAACAACGATCACTCAGCTGGATGGCTTATCGGCCTAAAGATAAGGCTTCTGAAATCCCCCTTGTTATTCAGGGAGGGATTCCGTATAGGTGCATCACTAATGTGGATCTTTTTTATTCCAGGACTGTAAAAACAATCAGAATCAGGGATTATTGAGGTTAGGAGCCCATTCTTAGACACTATAGGTAAATGATTGCTATGAAATGGATGTTGTCTTTTGCATGTTGAATCCAGAAGTTAACCGTCACAATAATATATTGCTGCTGTTTTATAATTCAAGACTCCACTGAGCAACAGACTAAACAACTGAAATGGCTCCGCCTGAAGAATTTTACTTAATTCAGGTTTTATTGAAATGTTTTTTTCCATAATTTTACAATTAAATGACAAAAAGACCTTACAGTTTTTGTTTCTTTTTAAATGAAAACATCATACTTAAATCTCCAAATACACAATGTTTCAGTATGTGATCGTGTGCTGAAGTAGGTCAGGCTGACCTGTGATATTGAGCCTGGAGGAACTGGAATTCCTCCTTGATTCGGTCTAGCGTCTCCAGGACTGTGAACTTGAAAGACTGGCCAGGCTGTAAGGGGACCTGCAGCAGAAAGAGGGAGAGAACAGATGAAGAACACCAACAGGATTTTTTATAATGTACTTGTTTATAGGAGATACTAGATGCCATGTGAATGAGTGGACCTACATACGACACATTTATGTGTGTGCAGATGAGTGAAGTTCTGAATGTGTGTGTGCTTGTGTGTTTGTGCATCAAGGAGCAAGACAAGAGGAGAAAAGAGTCACGATAAAAGTGTGAGAGAAGGTCACTTCCTCTTCCCACACATCATAAAATCTCGTCCTCTGCCTCTCTGTTCTCCTCGTCCTCTAATGACTGTTCCTCCTTCCCTCCACTGCCTCCATCCTGTCTTCCTCTTTTCTCTCTCTCTCTCTCTCTCTCTCTCTCACACACACACATTAGCATCCTCTCCACTTTGCCAGGTTGCTAATGTATTCAAGCCCACAAAGAGCTAAGGAGAGAAGAAACATCAAATGAATAACTTATAGAGAATCACTGCATCATCTCTCACCTGCTAAAAGCTAAAGAAGACCCAACAAAACAACCAACTCCCAGGGGTCCAGCACCACCATCAGCAGCACCATGTCTGTGTAAAACACTGTTGACAGCGGCCCACCTCCTTCACAGCCATGAAGCAGCAGAAACAAGGCCACTCTGGATGTTTTTGATGCTGAACTTGTTTTGTTTAGGGATGAAGCTGGAGTATGCAGACTAGGTCGTCCTCAGAGGAGATCTTTGCATCTCTGCTGCATTCTCTATTTGGATCAGATCATTTTTTTCCTGCCCCCTGGGATTTGCAATATTAGTCTGCCAGGTGTGTCTACAAGGTTTCAGTTTCTCCACCTGTTTTAGCGTGTTTGTGCAGCTCTTTTAGAGGAGATGGAACTTGCTAAGGTAGATAGAACGTCATCATGACTAATCCAAAAAATCCACTACAGCTGGGATGGCCTCGAAGTGATGGCTCTATGGGCTGTGGTGAACCACAGTTTCAGATTAACATTAAGATTAAAACGGTGTTGTTTTGAGTTAGACTGACAAAGTAAGCCAGCTGTTCACAGCAAGAATGAGATTCATGTGACTGGCAAGTCTGCAGAGTGAATGCTTCACAAGCTGGTGGTGCGTCCTTAAAATGCACTTCAATACATTAAAAAGTGTTTTTAAAACGTCCCTCTCCATCTGTTAGTCCTGGAGAAACTCATCTGTTTTCATTTAAAAGATGAACAATTAAAAGTTTATTTTCTCCTTGGCTTGGCCATGACTCCAAACTCCAAAACATTTTTCTTATTTGGTCAAAGGAAATCTATAAATATATCGTTATGGTCCTTCCCACATGACCATCCATGTCTATTGGTTCTTCATGTTGTGGTAAAATACTTGTATTATATTAGATGGAGCTGATGCTTTTCAAGTCTGAATTCTTTGCAATAGCGTACATTTTCCATGTTTTTTTATGAGTTGTTAATTTGTTCGTTACAAGTTTGCTTCCCACAACCCTCACAGGATCTAGCGGGCATAAAAATGGATGGATGCTTTGTGTTTCTATTCAGCAGGAATCAAAGCCTCTTTCATAAATTTGTTCTGCTACAAACACTGCCTGCACCTCCTGCAATGTGTGAACTTTCAAAAATTAAGCATTGTGGAATCACAAGAGGCATGGCATATTCTCGTGAAGTGCTACACATAAAGTCCTACATCTGCATGGTCACACAAACGCCATCACTACCTCAAACCCAAACAAATCATTTATGCGAGCCTAGACTGTTGACCAGAAGAGCTTTGTGTCCACAAGAAGAAGCTGTCAACGAGAATGCGCCCCATTTCCCAGAATGCACTGCGGGGTGACGCACTGTTAGCTTAGCACACCAACCTAGCCTGAATGCTAACTCGACCTGCATTGAATTAATGTCAGTCTGTAAACTTCAAGCTAACTGTGGAAGAGGAGGGAGGGGAACGAGAAGGAATTTATCTTTTGTGTTTTGGAGCTAAGTGATTACACACTACAGACCACAGCTCTCACATACACGGTTACAGTTCTGTGACTACCTCTATGGGAGACATAGCAACAGTGCCTAAGCTACTGTAGTCCTTCCATAAATTCCATCAAGATGAGAAGAAGGCATCCAAGTCCTCGCTTGATGTGTTATGTGTTATTTTACACTGGCATTAGTTTAAAAAAACAGAAATGTTGACTGATATTTGAGGACAAATCATTGGCTTCCATTGTGCAAATTTATACAGAGACAAAACTGGGAAAATAATCAACATTTCTGTTGTTCTGGTCTGATGACTCCAACTTCATGACATCACGACCCCCACACAGTCATTCAGTTCAGTTAAAGGTTTATCATGTCATTGTTGTGTTATATGTTTATCCAGAGCCCTTTTGCCTTCACAACAACCAAATAATTTAACTACCCAATTGATTCCCACACGTCCATTTATCTACTCGCTCATCCATTCAGTCTGAATGTTCAGCTCACGGCGGCTGGGCGGCTATTGGCCCACAGCTAAGGCTAAAAGATTGGCGGTTTTGGTGGTGGGGCTTCATTAGTCTAGACAAGCACAATTCAATTAGATTTCAATTAGTCCGATGGCGTAGGTCAGAGACGCGGTGGGTTCCCCAGTAATTAATCCGCAGAGCCGAGCTGAGCCCAAGCTAAACTGAGCTGAGGCAGGCATGGTGGGGACATCTAGATGGCTGGATGGGCACAAACGCACACAAACCCTCTGGGTGTGTGTGTGTGAGAGAGAGAGGGGGGGGGGGGGGGGGGGGGGGGGGGGGGGGGGGGGGGGGCATGCGGGGGTGTCTGCCAACAGATCCCCACTGACCTTGATTCACACCACACACACACTCATAAACACACACACACACACACACACACACGCTCAGTTTGGAAAGGGAGGAGGGAGGGATGAGGAGATAGATAGTGATCTGGCACACGCAGACAGATAAACACACACACACACCCACAAGAACACAGAGAAACACATCAACAAACAAACACACACACACACACACACACACACACACACACACACACACCAACACAGAGACCCTCAGAGGGAGAGAGGGGATAGAGGGATGGATTGAAGAGGGGAAAAAAGTCAGAGAAAAGATGGATCTGACAGATGGAGCGATGGATGAAGGGAGTGATAGACTAGTCTGACATTCTTTCAGAGGGAATGAAAGAACGAGCAGAAAGACAGATGATGAAAGACTGACTGAGAGAGATAGTTGGCCATTAATCCATCTGACACAGAAGGGAGGAGGAAGAGGAGATGGAGGGAGCAGGGGAAACAGACAGAGAGTGTCTCTGCTGTAGTCAACACAGCCTGCTGCCCTGTGCACTGTCCATCGGCCTGTGGTAATACCGCTCCCACCATCTGCTGCCGTGCACACATGAGCACACAGCCATGTGCATGCACGCAGACAAAGTGCTGCTGGCAGGTTACATCAGCTGCACTAAGTCACATAACAAAGCCCAGAGTCACAGATCAGGATTATACAAGAGATCTGCGACCATTGGTGTCGGCACGGCAGCCCGAGCGCTGCGCTGATGAGAGATTCAAATCCCTTTCATCTGCTGAGAAAAACTCCTGAAATATCTCACTTCTGATTTGCCAGTTGCACCTTTTTGAATGAGTTTTACAGAGCCTGAAGCAATAAGGCTTCTTGTACACAAAAAGGAAATGGAAATTTAAAAAAATATAGTTAGACTGTCCTCAGGCTGAGGAAGAAAAAGTATTCCTGCTCATGCGGAGCTCTGTTTGTCAGGATAAAGAGGCTTGTGTGGAAAATTGATCTTAAATTAGTTAAGACATAACTAAAAATAAAGGAAACCACTCAAGGACACACACTTGAGTCAAAACAAAATACCTCTGTACATATCCAGAAATATACACGCAGTGTTTACAAAGACACGGGCATCAGCGAGTCGTACCGTGTTGCACAACAAAACAAACGCTTGCTGCTGGATTGTACACGTTTCCTCTCCACTGTTCTCAGCAGATGGTGGCCCAGACTGTGTGGGGTGCACAAAGGGCCAAAGAGCATCCGACTGCCTCGTGTGTTTTCACAAGTCGTATTTATACACTCGTGTGTGTGTGTGTGTGTGTTTAAAGCACCGTGTCATTGAGCACAGAGGATCCTGAAGCCCAAAACTGAACCAGCTAATTCCAAGAAGGACGGGAAAGAAAGGTCATTTGTACACACAGACACACACACACCACTTCCACAGCATGTGGTACAGCAGTCAATCACAATTTGGACGAGCTGGCACGTATGGGTGAGGGGGGGAATTAGGAAGGATTATCTTTGGGGGAGGGAGTGAGGAGACTAAAGGAGAGGTAGCTGAAGCCTCTTTTATAATATCACATAACAGATCAAGAGTGAGAGCAGACAACCTCGGTGTGTGTATGTGCGTGTGTGTGTGTGTGTGTGTGTGTGTGTGTGTGTGTGTGTGTGTGTGTGTGTGTGTGTTAAAGCAGGTCAATAAGTCTGTCTGTCAGATGTTTGTTGGCACAAATGTGAAAAGTGAAGTGAAAACATGTCTCACAAACATGTTGAGCTTCAATATTGATCACAGTCAGAACACACCAATTATTCACACTCAGCCAAAACGTGGTTCTTAGACTATCAAACTCTGGGCCTTGATTCCTCAAATAAAAACATACATTTAATTTAAAATGCAGCTTCATCTCAAAGAACTATAGTTACCAGAATATTTTTTATTTCTTTTGAAGTTGTGATTAACTTAAAAATGTAGGATTCTGAATGTAAAAACTACATTTTTCTTCCAACGGGATGGATTCTGATCACCAGCTTCCTACAAAGGAATCCATCTTTAGGACTAAAACAGGTCTCACCAACAATTAAAGCTTAAAAAGGAGAAACAATTTCAATGCTTTACTTATTCACCAAGTGTTAAATTGATTGTTCCAACCTAGGAATACAGGATAGTTTTACAGGCATCATGTTAGCTTTGAGCAGCTAAAACCCAAACCTGCTAGAACCGAAGGAAACCTGTCTTCAGTTTGTAAAGCTCTCACACACAACCAAAGGTCAATGATACACTACCATAGCAGCATAGAGAAACAAGCCTTTCTCTGACGGTATACTTTGAACTAGGGCTGGGCGATATGGCCTAAAGTCAATATCACGGTATATTGAGGAGTTCACCTCGATAACGATAAATGGACAATAACGACATGTATGCGCAAAAATAAAAGTTGTCCACTAGATGGGGCTGTCACGTGTGTTACGTTGAGTCACGTTGTCATGTGACAGCTTCTTAAAGGGACATGAACGTCACCAACCTACACACATCTTTTCATTTTTTTATTACCGAACTTATTCACATGGAAAAAATTACATCGATTAGAGTCAGAGATTTCGATAAAAGTAAATTTTCGATTTATCGCCCAGCCCTATTTTGAACTTAAATATTATTTTGTGCATAATAAATTACTTACTGTGTCCATGTTTCAATTAATGAATCTTTATACAAGAGTACATTCATGTTTCTTAATCCATAGAAAATGTAGCTTTTTGTATAAACCGACACGCAACCAGAGCCACAAATCAGTGTCTTTATGCTCCAATGCAATTATTTCTATTAAAAAAGTTAATAAAAGTAATTTACAGTGTTGTTTGAACTGCTCTCTCCAGACAAACATAAAAACCCATTTATCCTCCTCTCATAAGTCTTTACTGATTGCTGTGCTGTCTGTCCCCGTGCGGGTCTTTCTGCCGGTCTGTCCTTCACATGGAAGTGTTGAGTTCAGCCACCGCCTGTTCTGGCTGCAACTGTGAAACAGATGCACATCTGGGAGTTATCGAGAAAGACACGATTCTATCTATCTGTCTGTCTGTCTTCTCCATCAACATGGTTAGCCCCTGGCACACTTTCTACCAACTCATCAGCATTCACGTGGTACACGCAGACATGCCTATGCATGGGTGCCTTCATTCTAGCAAAACACCTACAAACATATTCTCCTCCTCGTGCCTTTTCTCCTGCAGCTCCGCCTTGTTTTTTTCTCTTCTGTCACACTTTAGCTCTTACTGTTTTTGCTTATCTTGTGTCTCCGAGACAAGAAGAGACACATTCAGATTCAAGGCACTAAATAATAACTGAATGGTGAAATATTTAGGGGGGAAAAAGCCAAGTGTAGAGAGAGAGAGTGTCAGAGCCCCCGTGTACATCTCTTTCTGTGCGTGTCTGCTGAAGTGTGCAGCATAAGCAACAGTTCATTGGTTCAGACGGAGATGGAAGGCTGAGGGGGAAAATGGGAATGCAACTTAAATATGACCCATCATTTTGTGAAGTCCTAACATTTTCCTTTTCTGCATGTTGCACCATTTATTCTGCATTTCTACAAATTATTTAAGATCATCGATGATGAGAAAAGAGAAACCTGCCAGAAGCCAAAGAATTGAAGCTTTTTTACCCATTCGTAACCAGCTAATTTCTTTGTGACTCATGAAACTATTCAGATTAATTGTTAAAAACCTCTATTAAAAAACCTCTATTAACAGTCACCGAGCAATCGAACTGGCCATTAATCCAGTAACACCTGCTAGAGAGCCAGGTGGTGATTGGTGCAGCTCAGCAGTCAGCCAGTAAGCAAGAGGTGGATTACTAATCAGGTAAAGTTTGGCATCCACATGAGCCTCTGAACTCCACCAAACCCTGTTCTGAAATGATCTGGGAATGCTGGTCTGCTTTAAATCAGAGAGAAGACCTAATGTGTGCAGCTGCTGATGCCTAATCAGAAATCTTTGTCTTTTGTGCAACTTTAGCTTGTGTTGTGGGTTGTCTCACAGCAGCTGCATTGTTGCATTCTTGGCTTTTTGCCTTTTTAAAAAGGCCCTACCTTTGAAATTCACTGTGAAATTAAATCTAAACAAGACAAGGACAACAGAAAGGAGAGGGGAGAATGTCACTGCTGGGAAGTGACAGCAATCTGCTGCGTCGTTTATGGCCTTCGTTATATTCAGAAAGGTTTGTGAAGAACAAACTGACACAACTGAATAAAACAGAGACGGGTCCATTTTGTGAGAAAACACACTGCAGATCTGCTTTTCTAGAAAACTTTATAAAACCATCAGACAGAACTTACATGTAGTTAAATATAGGCAGCTTTACTGCAAAACTATAAGGTCACACGTTATTGTTAAATGCATGTTAACATAGAACATCTAACTTCTGACCACGCTGAGTGATGTTAGTTTGTGTTTTGGGTCATAAAGAGATACACTTTTTATGACTAGAGGAGAAAAAAGGTCCTCCAATGCACACAAAACTCAAAACCTTTGGCCACGACTGTAGACACTAATGAAGGCTGAGGAGACATTTCAGCTGTTAGATTAAGGTGTTAAAAAGACAAACGAACAGCGAGGAGATAAGTTTCACTTTTAGTTTTACAACAGGGAATTAATAACGGACTCTAGGGGGTGCTAAAAGCAAGCAAAAACTGCATAGTTTCCCTTTAAGAGGCATGAAAACAATGTTTTAAGCTAATTTGTTTTCCACATTTGCCATTGCAGCTTCACCATTTATAAATCTGGCCAATATAAAACGAATGTGCAGAAAAACAGAAAACTCCAAACATTTGGTTGTGTCATAATAAAGTTTGTGATGAATGTGTGTGTCCTAACAGAACCCACATATACACCATCTCTCTCTCACACACACACGCACGCACGCACGCACGCACACACACACCTCATTGGGGTGTGGCAGCCAATCAAGGGCTTGTACGTTCACACCAGCAGCAGAGGTCGAACGGGGACATTATTTATTGTTATTGTTGTTGCCACAGGGGGTGTGCGCACACACACACACACACACACACACACACACACAGCTGCATTTGAAAAGCCAACAACGTGAGCATGTATTCAAACCTGCACAAAGCTTTTAGGCATTTGCATGCTCAGATTCATACTGATCACTAAACATTACCTGGTCAGCATCTGCTGTGTCACACATTCAATCTGCAGCAAATTAGCCAAAAGTGATGAAGATAAACAAGAACAGAAGACCGAACGATCTGTAAAAAGGCTTGATTTTATCATTTTAAAATGAAATTATGTAGAAAACAGAAGAAACTCCAAAGAAAATGTGGCAAATCCTCTCCAAGTGACCATCCAAATACTTGTAATCACATTTAGCCCAAGAAATGTAGTGCTTTTATCTTGATTTTTACTTCAAATAAACTGAAAATACACGATACACAACTCAAGTCATTAAAATATGATCTCCAGCTGAGACATACATACTCATGATGACATTCATTAAACATCTAAGAACGTTTTTAACCCTCTCTTCAAAAGATGTCAAAAACAAACAACTTTTAAACATTTATTTGCTAGCAAATTAAAATTTAAATTAATATTTTCCAATGGTGTCATAGATAAGTTCTGCTCCTCATAAAAGAGAGCAGAACTTGGTTTTGTTAAAAAATAACTGAAATCTTTCATGAATCTTAAAAGATAACTGGGACTGCACCGCCTGCAGATTGAAGGAGAGAATGACTGTGAAAGTGTTATGTTTGTGTTGGTAGGAAGCAAAAGAGCACTCACAATGCAAATATCTGAGTTTCAGTCATCCATTTATGCAGCATTTTGTTTATTTTTGCCTGTCTTGACTAATGGCAAACATCTATTCAACATGTAGATCCAAAGGGGTTCAAATGAAGGCAACTGGACTTCTTTGATTTCTTGAAGATGAAGCTCCTCGGATGAGAAGTGAAACGTCTTCAAGAAATCCAGTTGCCTTCATTTGAACCTTTTGGATTACCATGACCGGGATGACTGAGAATCTTCACCAACATGTAGATCCAATTTTACAGCTAATACGTTCAAAACAAAACCAAACTTAGCCAAAAAATTTGCAGACGTGGGAAGATGTTTAGCTGCCTAAAGATGCTCAGAAGTTAAATAATAAACTATTATGACATTTTAAAACAACATATTTTGTGCATATTGCACACACATAGTGACATCATCAGAAAATGCCCATAAAGCTGAGCCTGACAATGGAGATGAACACACCTCAGCAAACACACACGGCTAATACAAACGTGTGGGGAGTCACGAAGCACAGAGGGGGCAAGGGCATGTAGAAAAAAGAAAATCACACACCCATAACACACACACACACACACACGTTCTGATAACACTTGCCACAAGAATCCAGTGGAACCAATTACAGCTCTCCTCACCCGGTAAATCAGCTCAGGTTTAACCCTTTCTCTGCCACAAAAGAACAAAGTCCGACTTCTCCACTATAAAAAGTCAAGAATGGATTTATAAATCACAGAAGTAGGTTTGTAGCATCCAAATGGACACGGCAGGAAGGGCAGAAAGAAGTAATAGCCAAAGAAAAATGATCAAAACTGGACCATGACATCCAAACCACACCAGCATGGACACACTCCCACTGACTAAACAGTCAGTTTATTACAAGGCCACTGAAGCAGCCTTGATACTAATAAAGTTTTATTTAACCTTTTTATTCCATTTTCCCTTTTTTGTGTGGTTTAATGCTGATCTGTTTTCATTCTGCCACTCACTGAAACTCTGCTGTTCAGTAGTCATCCTTCACTTTTATTTGGTCAAGGAATAAAATATGGGTACCCCCAGTTTATGATCTCTATGTTCTGCGCTCGAAGCAGAAAGGGACAAACAGATAAAGTATTTGAAGTCTTATTTAAAATGTTTAAATTAATAATAATCAAAGGGGGCGGAGCCTCAGGGGGAACTGGCTCCTGTATAGATCTGATTGGGCCCTTAGCTGCCCAAGAGGTAGCTTGACTCTTCATGAATAAGTTTGATATTCATGAGAAGTAAATTAATAAAGAAGATCAATCCAAGTTGGATGTTAATGTTTCTTTAACCTGGTGAGCCAGAAGAGGCAAAACCATGGTTTATTACCAGCTCCGACATACCCACCAGGTTTATAAGATCCTCTGCAAGAGCTGTTCTGCAACCAGAACATGTTTGCTTAAAGGTGTGGTTCACTCGTTTAATCAATACATTTGCAGTGATCTAGTAGGAATGAATGCCTTGCAAGTCGTACTCTGGGGGAAAAAAGGTCAGGTGTGTCTGTTTCAGGAAGTAGAAGTGAGCCACATCAGAGTTGAGCAACAGACGGCAGGGTTTGGAGTCTTATTTCCTGATATTTGGACATCTCACCTCTGATTGGCTAACAGCAACACGACTCTACCACTGACTCTGTTTGCTCTGCAACGTTGATGTTTTATCTCCACAAATAACACAAGCCTGAAGGAGTTCTGCTGTGTGGTGGAGTTGCTAATGCTAACAGTTAGCTTGTGCTAGTTGAGACGTACTCTGCTGTTTCCTGGACGCTAAACCAACAACAGCCTTCCCTGTAACGAGTCAAGATGGGTGAGTCCATGAATGTTCAGTGACAGTGTGACGTAGATCTGTCAGGATTTTCTAAGTTGGAGTTTCACCGTCTATTTTCTATCAGAAGCTAATGCAGCAGATAGGTGTAGGAGACTATTTTCACGTTCAGCCTGCATGAAAAACTCAGAGTGACTGATTATAATCAGAAATAACCACACCTTTAAACATGTAGAGGGGGCTGAGTCTGGCATTAATTAAAGAAAATTCCCTTTTAGCACATTTAATTCAGTACAACCTTTTCAAACACAAAGTGCTGAAAAAAATCAAAACAAATAAAACAAAATAAAGGGATTTAAAAAAAGACTCATTTAAAATAAGTTTTAATAAGATTTTTAAATGAAGACAACAATAAATCAATTAAGATATGTAAGGAACTAAATTTAGATTCAAATTTAGATTCAATGAAAACATAATTAAACGAGTGAACGAGTAAATGAAGAGCCCCACCCATTAATCCCTTATTCACCCTCCTTCCTTCAGTCAGCAGTCTCAAAGTCTGGATGAATAAACAACTCAGCTCCAGGGTCTGAGCTCATGAGCCTCCAGGAAGAAAATGTCCCTCAGTCATATTTTATTTGTAACACATTCCATTTTCTTATGTCTCCAACATGCTGTTCAACAATAAAGACTTGCTGTTTTAACATAAATTTCCAAATATCTAAGCCAGTTGGTCTAAGGGTCTCACCCCGACTCTTTAGTCCTGCATGAATTACCTGTTAAACACCCACTGACTCAAATCAGGTGTGTTGGAGAGGATAATGTCTAAAACTTGCAGACTAGTGGTCCTCAAAGGCCACCATGGATTTAGGCAAGTGGTATGAAAAAGGAAACAATTTACCAGAAAGGAAGAAACAGTAACTCCATCTGTTCAGACACTACATCTATATAAATACACACACTCAAACGTTCATGAGATCCACACAAAAACTAGGGAACACAGATAAACATTCACGTTCTCTGAAACTTTCACTTCTCTGCAGATCACATTTCATAAGAAATAAAGTTCTGCTCGTGGAAAACGGCTTCAGAGGAAGAAGAGGAGAGATGCGGATGGGAAGAATCGGAGGAGACAGACAGGAAAAACGAGATAGGGGCTATCGATCGGTTGGAGTTGGCTCAATCTGCTTCTGAACTTTATCACAAACGCTGAACATCACAGCAGGAAGCTCTCTGATATCCCTCTAAAGGAGAGAACAGAGGAACGTTCACTCACTATTCTTCATTCACATCTCTCCTTCCTTTTCATTTTCTCCTTCTACCTCCAGCAGCGCCTTTTAAAAGAATATTTTCCTGCCTTTAAAATCTTTTTTTCCTCCTCGCCTCTTAGATCTTTCACTTTCTCCCTTTGTTTTCCACCTCTCCCCGTTTCTCCACATCTTCTCCTGCAGCTGGCTTATTAGCATTCTCTCTGTACATATAATTGATTCCTCATGCCTTCCTCTTGTGAAAATGTCATTCATAATTCTATGTGATAGCTGGCTGGCTGACGGAGCGGTTGGCTGTCTGTCTGACTGTGAGGCAAAGTGGCCACTGACCCATTTGTAGCAGATACAAAGACACTGACAACCAAATCTGATTATAGCAACCAGATCAGGGCCCCTGTGAAACAACTGGCCTGAGCTAAGACCCGGTCCTGAGCCGTCATTCATCCCTCTGGGCTTTTTGGTCAACGCAGCCTTTATTTTACTCTCTATTACCTCCAAAATTCTGAGGGTTAAACTGAAGGAGGCTAAAGATGTATTAGAGAGGAAGCACTTGTGCACTCACCGCCTTTCTTAATACTAATGAAAGGGAATTAGGCAGAATTGCACAATCAATTAAAATTGTGCATGTGCGTGCATGCGTGCGTGCGTGTGTGTGTGTTTCGCAACAGAAATGGGCAGCAGACAGCAAAGAGCTTCCATGCACACGTACATTAATGCAGTGACTATAAATGTGCACGCTAAGGAGAGTAGTTTGTGCCACCTACACAGCCAATCAGCTGCAAGATCTTAAAGACACCTGGTTGCAGCTGACATGGAGCGAAGTGGTGTGTGTGTGTGTGTGTGTGTGTGTGTGTGTGTGTGTGTGTGTGTGTGTGTGTGTGTGTATGTGTGTTTGTAACAGGGAATCTCTTAGCTCCAGTTCCCTCTCATCATGTCCCCTCCTCATGTTGCAGTACAGCTAGTTTATCTACACAAGACAGGGACAAGTGAGACAAGCTTGGAAAACAGAAAAGACAGAGGGACGTGGACAAGGTGAGGACACGAAGCAGAGAAAGCACAAGGAAGTCTCGGGGTATAATAAAGAATGAAATGATCAGGAGAGAAGTAACAAAATTTGAGGAAATAAGATGCACTTATTGGAGTTGAGGGACAGTCACGGGAGCGGGGGGACAGTCACGGGAGTGGGGGGGGGACAGTGGGACAGATAGGAGATAGAGACACGAGGAGGGACTTACCGGATGCCTGCCCTGAGGGTACATGATCCCAGGAGAGGAGAGGCTTCCAGTCCGTTTGATGGCCAGGTTACTCCCCTGGCCCTCCAGTCCTCTGCCCTCCACCGGTTACACACCACACACACACACACTTTCTCACACACACACTCTGAGTACTGTCCCTGCTTCTTGGCTAGGCTGAGGACAGCAGTCTCTTCACTCGTCTCTTCTTTCCTCTTTTATCTTTTAACGCAGATTCCTGTTGACACACAACTGCAGATCAGTCACTCCGTCGACTCGTTTATCCAACAATGTCATGATAAAACGGAGCTCCCGACTTTGCCACCTCCTCTTCTTCCTCTTCCTCTCCCAGTGAAATCCAAGTCACTTTCTCCTCCGCTTTCTTTCCACCTCCTGGTCTTCCTTACAGTGTTTGTCCTCCTTTTTCCTCTGATCAGTCAAGGTCTACACACACTGACATGACACAGAATTTAGTCCAGACAGACGCTCCTCTTCTACTTCTCCTCCTCCTCCTCTTCTTCTTCTTCTTCTTACTCTTTACTTGTCTTCTTGCACCCCGTCACCCAGCAGTCCAATGGCGAAGCACACAAACATAAACACTCAGCTCAACCAAATAGTCCTCTTCTCTGCTTTTTCCTCCTCCTCTTCTCTCTCTCTCTGACACACTGAAGCCTTGACTGCTGCAGCAGAAAAAAGGAGAGGAAGAAGGAGGAGGAGGCGAGAGGGAGGGAGGGAGTGGGGAGGAGAGAGTGAGAGCTTTGTTTTTAATCTAAATGTGGAAAAAAAACGCAAGAGGAAAGCAGGAAAGAACAGCAGGTCAGTGGAGGATCCAGCGGGCTTTTCAGCAGCAAGCCCTAGACTGTAATATATTGTGCCTGTTGGCTTCAACACAAACAGGACAGGCTGCTAAAGCTCCTCTTAAGGTGGAACTGAGTAGATAGAGGCAACTGGTCACACACACATGCACACACTGAGGGAGAGAGAGTGAGGCAAGAGATGGATTCATTTTCAATTGTGGTCAGACACACAAAGCAATCAGTCACGCACAAAGACTCCCAACAAAAACTGATAAGAAACGAGATGCAAAGACACCCATATGAGAATTTGTGACAGATATGTGGATACGTTCAAAAGAAAACACATAATGCATGCACGCACATAAAACAGTCACTCAGAGTGATGAGTTTATTAGTCAGCTCACACCTTGCATTAGCATGCATCTGAGATGACAGGGTGGTAATCCAATGATGTCTAATTGCATAAAATCCCAGTTTAAACACATTTGGGTTACACTGATGATTGATAGAGACGTGATTTCTTAAACCACCGTCAAAAAGGGTTAAAGAAACATCTCGTGCATGATGAAATGCATCATGTTTGAGCTCACACATGGCTCCCAATTCTTCCTAAACTAACTCGAGATTAATGAAAACAGATGGGAACAAAACCAAAACCGACCCTTTAGCTCCTCTTAGCGCTCCACACCTCAGGCAAGCTTAAGCAATGCTGAATCTGACCCTGTTTGTCCATTTGTGGATTACATCTAGTGTCCAATCTCATTTCCATGGGATTGACAAATAACTGCAAACTAAAGCTAAGATCTGGCTTTTGGGGGCAAACAGTGTGTTTTTAATCAGGCTGCAGTATGACTCACGTTGTTGGGAGCCCAATGCATACCTGATGCACCTGCAGATTTTTAACACGCATTTACTCTCACTTTAAAACAGATGCAAACTCGAACAAAAAGACGCAATTGATCATTTAATCTGTTTACACTGCAGTGGAAAATACCACCAGGTATGTAATCAGAATCAGGAAGTGGAGTAGCTCTGGGAGAAGCGCTGTAACACTCCAGAAATATCTCCACTACAGCAGGATAAAAATGTCTGCCTACCTACTTTTAAGTGCTGGATCTTGTGCAAGTGTTATTTACAGGAGTACCCAGAATGGACGTGAACCAATTAAGACCTGGTATTTAAAGACTTACCAAGTAGAGAACACCGGACCGGCCCAGACATCTTTTGGCGCTGCGTATAATCAGTTTATCCAGGGCAGCTCTGCCTTTGAACTTGATCAAACAGCCATTAATCCGACACTGCAGACTCGGACGCAGTCGGTCCTGGCATCCACTGAGGATTTCCAGTAAGATAGAAACTGCTTTTGATAACTAGAGGGTTAGACAGGGGGCAGCTCCAAAGCCTCAATTAAGGACACATACACACATCCTGTTATACCAAACAACACAGATCCTTTTCTATAGCAATTTGTCCTGAAAGTCTCTGTCGAGTCCGCCTCAATGTTTACCAAGTAGAGCTGATGCAAAGCGTGTATGTGATGGTATTCAGGTTTTTTTTTTAAATAATTACAGGAAAGAAAAAAAATCTTAATATTAGGTAACACTTCAGGACTTTTTTTAAATCATTATTTCTACGTTGATTTGATGGTTTAAGTGTCTATAGCCGCTTTCATAAGACACACCATGCTGGTAAATCAGCGTAATACTGCTGCCATGGTGTCCTACGAAAGCGCCGTGGTAGCATGGTGATGTGGTAATTTTGCGGCTTACATGGCACAATACCACATTGCGGTAATATTACCGCAACGCCAGACATGTGAATGAAGATACGCCTTGGCGCCACAGAGGGTGGTGTCATGATCACGTGTGGAATTATCGCCAAGCTCCGGTCCACAACTATATTGTAAATGAAAGTAAACACGAGCAGTAAGTTTTGCTAACAGAATCAGCTGAGACGACAAACTGGAGTGATGCAGAGCTCCGGGAGCTTCTCTCCGTTAGAGCTGAAGCTCAGATCACCAGACAGTTCACAGGTACTGTGGAGGAAAACTTAAGGAGTGCGGCTTCAATCGCAATACAAAGAAAGTTATGTCCAAGCTTAAAGGAAGTCCATAATAGTGCAGAGACCGCCCCACACCCCCTTTATACCACCATTGCGTAATATTTTGTGGAAAGCACATGATCGCGCCACAATACCGCCACAGTCTGACCACCTATGAACGACCAAAGGCTTCCTGTTGCCGCCTTAGCTTTGCGGCAAAATGGCGGCATAGTTTTATGAAAGAGGCTTTTGTTGCTTCAAGTTAACGTGTTGAGTAATACTTGTTTATGCTAATTAATAGAATTAGAGACTGGTTATCATTTTAAATCTCAACTCCCAATTTAAGAAATAACTGTTTCATTTTTTCACACAAATGTCTTTGAGAATACTTATAAGTTTAGTTATAGCTAATGCTTCCTTCTTGTTGGATTCAAACACATACGAAGCAACAAATTCAAAAGTCCAACAATGGACAATAATCTGTCGATCCTGACTTGTTTTTTTAGTGTTTATAAGATACAAAAAAATAACAAAAATTGCGTCTGGCTGTTTACTTTGTTGTAACAATGTTTCTTGACAATATAGCTTACATTTTTATAAATGGGGTGATGGTGGCAGAGAAATTAAGGCCTTGTCCACACGTTGCTGGGTTTTTTAAAAACGAATATCCACCCTCCCAAAAAATAGCGTCCACACCGCCTCGTTTTTAGAAACAACTCCATTCACACGTAACCGCATAAGTGCATTGTTAAGCATATTCATAGGCATGCCAGACCTGTAGGGGGCAGTACTTCCCCCGAATCCTATCCATTTCATCTTCCTGCTAAACTTCAACAAAACATGAAACATGGCGCCTAGCTCGCTTGTGTGGATAAGGAGGTAGAATTTCTCTTAAATGTAGTTTTGGAATATAAAGTCAACAAGGGTCAAAAAGCGCTTGGATGATTGATAACGCAAGCACAGCTCTGAGGGCATCCATGTTGTAGTGTAGGTCGCACATGGACCGTCAGCATTTTTGTCGCAGACAGTGACATTGTGAAACCTAAAACTGGTTATTTCTGTCCACACAGAAACGCTGAAAACGGAGTCATCACCTGAAATCTTCACTTTTCCACTGGAAAAAATGTCTATAATGGCCTCCTAATGATGTTTCACTGGCTGAGAAGCTGATATTTAACATTGAAGCGTTTGTTTAATCTTGCCTTCTTCAACCAGCTCACATGCACCCCACGACCAAACGCACTCCAAAACGAGATTTGCCTATATGTCGGGGGAATAGGTCGAATATAAACAAATATGAACCAGCAGCGAACAAACCAGCACAACAAAGCTCATTTCATAACGTGAAACGCATAAATTATGTCTTACCGTTGACGACTCGTGTTATAATCCGTGTTACGGGAAACAAAACTCCAATCGGTTTGTGTATTCCATCTTCATAACAGCGTAAGAGCCGATGCCTGGCTGTTAGCTTGCTTTGTCCCAACTCAACAACAAACGAGGGCGCCATTACGCACGAGGCGAGGCTCTGGCTTGTACATACACGGTTAGATCCCGTAGGTCACTGCCAGGTCGGGTTCAGTTATAACTTTTGTTGTTTTGGAGCAAGACGCTGAAGCTGCGTCCTGCTTCCTGCTTCCTTCCACCAATCAACGCGCCCCTCAGTCCCGCGCGCGTCCGAGACAGCCGAAATATCGCGTGTGATCTCACGAGAAAATATGCCCTTTACATAAAAGGATCAAAAAAGCACATTTTTAATTTCTTTTTCCAATACAATTTATTTTAATGGTCTAAAAGACTATAATAGGACGTAGATATCCCTGGCATTATAGGTGATGACTTCTTTAAAAAGATTTGTTTTTGTTGCGGAAATCTGCATTTTTGTGTGGATGACAGGCCGAATCGTAGAAAAATATCTTCATTTTGGGAGATACCCGGCTACGTGTGGACAGGGCCTAAGTGTCCGCCCCGTAATTGGAAGGTTACAGGTTCGAGCCCTACTCACTCTGTTGCATTTGTTGAGTTCTTGGGCAAGACACTTAACCCACCTTGCCTGCTGGTGGAGGTCTGAGGGACTGGTGGTGCCAGTGCTCAGCAGCTTCGCCTCTGTCAGTGCGCCCCAGAGCAGCTGTGGCTACAATGTAGCTCATCACCACTAGTTTCTGAATGTGTGTGTGCGTGGGTGAATGACTGGTTGTGTTGTAAAGCACCTTGGGGGATTCTAGGAATCTAGAAGGTGTTATATCAAATACAGGCCATTTACCACTTTTACATATTTGGAATGCTTTTTTTTAACTTTCTTGGTCAATATGAAATGTTATTAATTTAGATCCAAATAAATGACTATATTTGGTCATTTGATCATTATGCTTTCCTTTTTAGATGCGTAAATGTAAAAAACTTTGGTGCTAAGTTGATCAATACTGTTGAATTTTTAGTTTACGTCTGATCACTAAAGACTGGTGCAGAACCCAAGACACTTCCTGACTCATCTATTCCTTTTTATTTTTATGGAACCAAGCACGTCACCTTCTTAAAGAACGATTGTAAAATCATTAAAGTGTTACCATTTGTGGCCACCAAGTGCAGTAATTTTCTTTAACAAAAAGACTACACTGTGTTTCAGGGAAGGCAGCTTTGGAAACTACAGACACTGCAGCACAAAAGAAAGGGAAACATCCTACTGAGCGCTCACATGAGCTCTCATTGGCAATAATGTGTGGAATCAGAAGGCAGCAACAGCTCAAATATTATGCAACGACAGCACCACCTTCTCTCCACAATTTCCATGTGTAAACATCCATCCATCCAAATTATTCACACCCTAAACAATTATCCTTTTTAGGTTCCTGCAGGGCTCGAGGTTAGACGCTGAAAAGAGTCAGAAGACTGAAGTTCACAAAGAAAGGCACAAGCTGGCCGGCTTTCAAACCCAGAGACTTCCTGCTGTGAGGGAACTGTGATTGCTCAAAAGAAACGTTACACACCACTTGGCAGACGGCCAAAATACACGTAGTGTGGAAATTTTTTTTGATAATGAAGATTGTCCCTTTCTGACAGCCCTGCTTTCTTCATCATTCCTCCGTCATTGGCATCCTTTCTCAGCCTTTATTCTAAATCTCTCAGACAAACAGTGGTTCAGCGATGCTCAGCAAACACCACCACCATTCCCCTTGTAGCCCATCGTACTAATCAGTATTATCTAATTGTCTAAAATGGATTAGGCAGGTAATTATTCCCACGACTCCTCACACTGGGTCTTAGAGAGACAGATGGGCGAGCATACAAACATGCAAAAATAGACAGAGCTGACCTGATTTTATGGTTATATTTAACAAAAACACTCAAATATTCCTTTAATGGGTAACATCTAAAGGAATCTATAGCAGCATGGCTTGTCAAGTCAAATGAGCAGATAACATAAACATCCCGACAGCAACAAGGTGGAACCAGTCGATGATTAAACTAAATGTGATTTTATTGTTTGATGGTGCAAAGGTAACAGACTTAATTAGGGATGCGTAATATATCGGCAGCAATATCAGCCGGTGTTGGTCATTTTTTAACACATCAACATTGGTTCAATACGTAAAAGTGGGCCGATATTAACAACTGATGTTTATTTCCATCTTGTCTCCATTTTCATGTGTTTCAGGTGGGGTAGAGGGTTGACCATGTGGTATTTGTTTTGGCGTGATGCAATAGTGATGGGGGTGTTTAAAGCCACAATGTGTAATATTTTTACCTGTTTACTACCAAATTCTGTGCATTCAGTGCACAAACTTGTCCCTTTTCATTAATATTTCTCACCAACATCAATTCTAAATATTCCTCTCAGCTTCAAATTTTACATTTTTAATACATAAATTGTGGTCGACGCTCCATGGTCATCCTCCATCTTGAAATACGGTAGCTATTTAGGGACATACGAGCTCTGAGTTACGCGTTTGCACTATGACTGTAACCTGAAAGAAACAGCAGAGGGCAGCAGTGCGCCGTGGAAGCATGGCGTCTGACAATGCAACTAAGAAGAGACGAGACTAGCTGTTACACTGTTGCTGGACTTTGTTAGTTTGAATAACAAACAATGAAATCAAAAGACACATCAAATATGTCAGGTCTTATTGATTTCCAACACTCAGCAGCCGCATATGATGAGAACCCCGCCCGCAACAGCTAGACACCAGCATCCAAGTGTTTTTATGACTCACCTCAGCTGATCTTTTCTTCATAATAAAGCTCCCAATCCGGTCCCAACGTATCAGTTCCAAAGTCCTTCTTCAAGAAAGCTCCTTCTATTAAAGTCTCCTCTCTTACCGCAGCCTGCCGTGTCTCTCCCAACGGTGGTCCGCTGGCCGGTAGCCATGTTAGCATTAGTTACCGGTACTTCATTTCCACAGCGTGTCCCCGGCTCCAGCCAAACCTCATCGGCTATCCGATCGCTAAACAGCCAGTGGTTGATGTTAGCTCCATCTCGATCCTCACTGCGGCGCACACCGATCAGCTGATGGCTAACCGGCAGACTCTTGTTTACTCCGCTGCTCTGATCCACATGACACCGGACGCCACAGCTGATGCCTTACCTCCTCCGTGTGTGAATCGGTGACAGGCAGCTGTGCTAGCTTCCTTCAGGACTGGTAGGTTGATACAACAGCTAACAGCAGTGTTTCCCCTAGAAATGCCGTGATGTTTGTTGACTAAGGGGGGTGTAGGATAGCGCCGCCTCGTCGCGCGAGGGGAGGGGGTGCGCGCGCATCGTCTCCGCGGGGGGGGGGGGGTGCGCGCGCATCGTCTTGTCGGGGGATGGGGGGGGGGGGCTACGTGTGGCATTTTGCATTAAGACTGAACACTCATTAAAAAATGTTTTTTACCTGCTTGAGTAGTTATATGCTTTGTGTGGGTTAGCCTACAGAGACTGGAAATAAATCAATCTCATGCTTTTTTATAAAAAAACGAACCAGATAGCTGGAGTGAACGCTGGAGTTGTTGCCTTTTTGAGTGGGCCACCGTAGCTGCAATACTTACTCGAAACTGCATGGCGCTAAAGAGTCGCAGTTTTTACCATGATTTCTATGAATATCACTGATAGGGCCTTTAAAGCAACATTCCGCAACTTTTACACCTTAAAATTGTGCTTTTTTGTAAAGTGTTTGCATCATAGTATTATCTATTATGTTCATTTTCGTACCTGTGATAGTGTTGGGGGGTCCCACATCTGTTTACTGCGCTATACAGTTTTTGTGCTTTGGGTAGCGCCGGAAGTACTGACTGGGTGTAGTTTTACGGCAGAATATGGCAAGCCAAAGGGATAAAAAAGCACGCGTTCTAAACGCGCGATATGTCCGCCAAAATGCACGTCTTGAACGTGCGTTTTGATGCCAAAGGGGGCAAAAACTCACGTGTTCTAAAAGTGAGCATTATGTCCGCCAAAACGCGCGTCTTGAACGAGCGTTTTGGCGGACATAATGTGAGTTTAGAACGCGCATTTTTTTTTTATCCCTTTGGCTTGCCATAATTATATAAAATAGACTCGCTGTAGCAGCGGCAGATTCACCAAAGAGAACTAGAAATCCCTTATCAGAGGAATATAGGAAAAGAAAAGAAGAATGTGATAGAGCAAGAGCAAAGACCAGAGTTATTATTGGGCCGTCTTTTCCTCGCTGGAGAGCTCTTTTAGAAAGAAAGGCATGAACTACGGACTCTGACCTAGCCGTGCTGCTAATGGCTAGGTAAGTAATAAATGATTTCACCAGGGTTATTGTGTTTGGTCGGACATAAAGTTGTTATACAGTCCTGATAAAACTATTTATTCAATGTGTGGAGATGGAAAAGTTTGTTTTTGTTGTTTTGCCTGACATTAGGAATGTAAACATACCTCTTAGGCCCGAGAGAGAGATTTAATGTTACGACAGTGATGTTACGCAGCAAGCCTCTAGAGGCCAACAGAGACCATATAACTGCAAAGTTGCAGAATGCTGCTTTAACTAAAGCCGAGACGCAATGTAGTCAGTGTGATCACTTTTAGGGTAATATATATTTAATATAATATCTGTAAATATTATCTTATTTTGTACTGGAGTGTGTCTGTTCATAAATGTCATATATACTGGTTATCAGCCATAACAGTAGAATCAATATCAGATATCGACATTGGCCCAAATGTTTACATCAATGCCTCCATATTCATAGATTTAATGTATGAACATGTGTAGGTTGAAATTTTCACTTTGGTTTGAACAGATTACATCTTTAATCCTAACTCAGAAGTCCCCATGTGACTCAACAAAACAAAAACACAATCAAATCCAGTCCTCTACCAGCTGGGCAAGCCATCATTTATGTACAGTATAAATACAACCTTCAGAGCAAAATCTTTTTGCTGTTGCTATGGTTGGTCTAGATTTCTAGGTTAGTCCTCTACTTCAGTTGTAAACTATGAACGCATGAAATGACCACTGATAACATGCTGTTGATATTATGGTGATTTTACTACCTTTGTCCCTGGTATACCGTGTTATGAAAAGCAGTTATACCGTTGGCTGGTGATTGGAATTGGGCCAGTTTTCAGCATGATCTGATAAATCAGTAATTGGCCAACCTGATAAACCAAAAATCAGATTCTGGGAGAACCTCTCACACCAGTGGTGTTCTGTTGCTAAATACTCAAGTATGAATCGAGGACTCAAGGAAGTGTGGCAGCTCAGTGAGACCAACAACCAGATGGTCCAATAGTTGCTTTCGGTCTAAAACGTGTTATTGGCGGAGGTTTTTAGACAAATGCGAGAGAACCACTTTGTTTTCGGGTTGGGTTTTTAATCTCCATAATATATTTATATCTGTACTATGTTAGAACGTTGTTAAGAAGCATGAAAAAAAATTAAGCTAATTTGTTTTCCAAATTTGCCAATGCATCTTTAACACACTATATGATTAAAAAAAATCTGACATATTTCTATATATACTGTATATTTAAGCACTGAAAACTAAATTTCCATATGTAAGTTTAAGTATCAGAATTAGAATTGGGAAGAATGTATCTATTGATAATATTTCTAAATATTGGAAGATGAGAGCTGTACAAGGATGAATATTAGTATCAGAATAGATCACACATAACTAAACAATTTACAGAGAAGCTAAGTTATTTGAATAACATTAAGACATGGGAGTCTCTGATGAGCTGATCCTACTACATTCAAGTATTATAGTAAACATTTATTGACAATAAATTATACAATAGATTATACAATAAATTATTGTATAATATCACCAGACCAGACCCAACTGTGTCTTAAATGACAGAAACGTGTTTGATTTTTGAGCTCCAATTTTCTAAGAAAATAACAACTACAGTGGTGACCTAACAAGACCAGAACGCTGGCTTTAACGTAACAATAGCAGGAACTCTAAAACCATTATATTCTTAACTCCCCTTCATCCAGGTTAATTGGCTAATTGGCTTCACGAGCCTCTCCAATTAGCGGAACAAACGTAATAAAATAAAATAAATGTCTTCACAACGTAGTATGTAGGTCAATAATGAACTTATGGAAGTTTCTGCTTTCAAAAATAAATGCTCGAGACAAAATATGACTGACGCAGATGTATTAATGAATACTGTCATCAATACCGCCAAACACGAGAATATTTGCGTTGTAGCAAACTCACCTGTAAGTCATTTGCTGCGTGCCTTCTCGTGTATTTTATCATATTACCAACATGCCCTAAAGGAGAGGGAAACCTCGCTTTTAACGTCTCAATTTACACTGTTTAGAAACGTGTCAACAACTCTCCGGTTCCACCTTAAAAGCTCTCGGCTGGCTGAGGGCTCTCCGCGCGCACTGATTGGATAGAACGCTGCTGCCTTCTAACCAATCGGCTTTAGAATACCCCACGTTGGGTCCTGATGTCACCGGCCACACGGGCCAATCGAGAAGCCGGTCCGGTTTGTTTAATGGGTGTGGGCGCGGGGAGGCGGAGGGGGAAACTGAGGAGTCTGTGGGGATTGTGGGCATTGAAGTTCCAATTATTCAGCGCGCGCACACACACTGCTGCGCGCGCACGCTGTCAGTCACGCTACATAAATGCTCAGTAAATTCTGCCGTTAATTTCAGTCTTGCTATTTCGACACCACACACACACACACACACACAGAGAGAGAGAGCAAGTAAACACTTCTCATTTGAGAGACGCAGTGGAGTTTTTTCCTGCTAATTTTCCTTATTCAGCTCAGAACAGAATAAGAAAATCAAAAGAACATGCCAAAATTAAACTAAAACACATGGGACCGCAAACCATCACACTGTAAAACAACCTGCCTGCAGTGTCTGGGCTTCGGACTAAAACAACTGCGGTCGGTTCGTGTGTGTGTGTTAAATTGTTAAGATGCTTTAGCTCTGCATCAATAAATGAACCACAAATTTTATTATGCAAACTGCACAAATATGCCACACTGAATAGACAGAAACACACATGCTCCTCTTGTCCTATCAACACTTCCTTTATGTAATGCATATGCACCATCTCCCCTTTGAGCTCTTTGCACTCTTCTCATCTCAGGGTGATATTGTCATACGTGTGTGTGTCTCAACAGAGCACGCTGCACAGTGATGACTCCCCTCGCAGACCACATTTTATATCTCTGCTGCTGCTGCTGCAGAGTAAAAATAAAAAAAGCTGCTGACTCCCATTTTACTCTGTCTTGTCTTGTGTGGAAGGCTGACATAAAGCTTTAAGGAGTTGGTGCATGTACTTCCCCCTCAAAGAGGATACTGTCATATTTATAAACGTGTGGCTATGGAAGGCAGTATGCATGGCTGGTAAAAATAAAAATAAAAACATGAAAAATAGGTTTGAGCGTTTGGAGGAGACGTGTTTGTGAGGGAACAGCGAGATTACTAAATGCAGACATTCTTATGCTTTAATCCTGCATCATCTTTGCTACATATGATGACCACACTGTTGGAGTCTATTTAAAATCCACATCATTTCACTGGAAAATTTTTAATAAGTTTTTATTAAAACTATCAATAACCTTTGCTGCATATATGCGTGATAACTTACAGTTGCTACATTTTCACTTCACTTCATTTTCCTTTTGCAAATGGATTTAATCAAATAAGGATGATGTGGAGAACTATAAGGCAGTCAGAACTATGAGTTTACTTCAATTTCAGGATATTTTTACTTTTGTCTGTTTGAAAATAGTGTATTACTTAAAGGATCTGGCAGATATCCATCACCAGCTGACCTTCTCACACACACACGTACACACACACACGAACTGAGATGTCAGTCAGTGAGATGAAGTGCAGATCCGTGCTGACAAATCCACACAGTAATACGACGCGGCGCTGGGAGAAACCCGATGCCTGTGATGTGGGAGTCTGGATAAACTCCAGTCTGGTTGACGCTGGATAAATAGATGCCTATTCACACTCTCGCACACACACACTGAGGAATGCAGCCTCATGCACACGCACGCACACACACACACACACACACACACACACACACACACACACACACACACACACACACACACACACACACACACACACACACACAGGGAGTGAATAAAACTGCAGTGTGTGTACCTGTGGTGTGTTAAAACTCCCAGAGTGCCTTTCAAACACATGTGGTCTCCTGAACTTATAGTGCAAACATTTGGCTATTCTGTGTGCGTGCATGCATGTTTGTGTGAGTGTGTGTATTCCTGCGTGTCTTGGCTTTTGTGTGTGTGTCTGCATGTGCGTGATTGTGTATGTTTTTGCAAGATCAGTTGGATTTCCTGGCTAGTTGTGTGCAGTAATGCTCCATGCCATAATTAGCTTCATCCAGCTTATTTCCTGCTCCTAGCTGCAGAAATAAAATCCTGTCACTTACGTGTGCTCGTATGTGTGAACAGCGACAGTTTCTGTATTCAAGCACATTTGATCTTCATTAAAACCATGATAAATAGCATTTAAGAGCTGGAAATGTTTCAGAGTTGTGCAGGTTTATGTGCATAGATAATTGCTTTCACACAAATTAAACAAACTGTAAAGTGAACTATGTCCTTACGTGCTCTAGAGTTTAGGCTGTTGTGGTTCTGAACACCATCAAATAAACAGAGATAAGCAAGATAAATGAGTTACAGGTAATAAAACTGCAACCCTGATCAGATCAACAGGAATAAGTGTTAAGCAGAACCTCATGAGCTCTGCTTTTTTAATTTTTTGCTGCAAGGTTCTGTCACATGCATGAAAAAATGTAGCAATTGCTATGCTTTAAGTGACTGTAGGTGTTAAAATACACATACATTTAAATATGGAACAGTATTGTGTGTGTGTGTGTTTCTTAGTGTTTGCCTTTGTATGGGAGATTTTTGTGAACAGATTATAAAATGAAGTAATTTAAGTTAATCATCCACCCTTGAGACATATTATGCAGCAGCTGCCTGCTCTAGAAAAGAAGAGAAAATGAGGATTGGAACTGAATTAAAAATAAAGTCTTAATAATGAGCTGAATAAAGTCAAAGCAATGATTCCGTGACCCGATTTGCTCACATATTCTGGTTTGAAGGCTCATGCATCTTCCCAAAGTTACCTATTTAGAGGGGAGCAACATATGTAAGCGTGTCTATTTACAGTAGAAAGTGTGCGTGCGTGCATGCGTGTGAGCGCGTTGAGTCCCTCCAGGCTGCAGACTATGGGATCAGCCTGCTTGGCTCTGGCCCATTCTGTGACTAATTGGGACAGAGGCAGGCTGCAGCAAATCAAATACCTCCTCCTCTTTCATCACCAGCATCCTCATCATTACCTCTCCTGGATACAAATAACTGTATGTATTCACACTTACCCTAGATATATGGGTGAATGGTGGTTTTATCAGCCGGTCAAACGTTGAATGACGACACATTTTCACATCCAACGATTTTTTTGGGCCATTTTTAAACGTGTCTCTCAGATCCTACTGTTGCCACGCCAGATGTGAGCCAGTTAATGGTCTATTTACCAGTTCTCACTTGATTATTTATAAATGTTCCCAGTTTAAGTCAGTTTCTCTGGTTTATACCTGCCAGCCTGCTACATTAGTCTGCACACCTGGGTCCTACCTACAGCAACATGCACACAACCTGGTGTGACCTTTGTGTGACCTTCTGTTGATCCTTCCTCACTACCTTCTCTTCATGCTGCTGTTTCTACCAATTCTTTCTTTCTAGGGATCCTGTGATTACCTTTTCTTATTCGTTTTTTTTTTCTTTCTTCCTTCACATTCTTTAATCTAAATTTTTTCTTTTTCCCCATTTTTTATTACGATATTTTTTTATATTTTTTTATTTTTTGTTCTTGTGAAGCACCTCGTGATTTTTATCATGAGAAGCGCTGTATTACAACGTGTTTCTTCTTCTAAAAAAACACAAACCACACAAAGATACTACTGAGGTCTGATGAAAGACATGAAAACGATAAAAAAGTGACTTACACAATGAGAAATTGAATTTCAGCAAAGGTGCAAATCAGTCTTTTTGAGGGATTTAAGACGGGTTAGGGTTAATAATAAGGAAGCAGCCCGTCTAAGCTCAAGGTTACTCCAAACAATGGGACCTCTGATAAAATAATACAGTCTGCCCCAATCTAAAGAATTCCTCAATAACTCCAGCTAGATAACCATATATGATTTGTATATAACATTGCACGAATCACTGTGAAGAGACTGTTTTAGGACAGCAGCAATACACTTGGATGATGGCTAACTAGCCATTAGCTTATCAGTCCCAAAGGTCCAAAAAGACATTTCTCTAATACTGATATATGTTTCACACAGAAACACACTTCAAAAGGGACAAAATATCAATTTAATAATTTAAAAATAAACAGTCAGAAACTTAAGATATTGTTAATTTTTATAAATCGAGTCTGCCTGCAGGTGCTTCCTTGTTAGCACACTAAAAGCTGGTGTTAGACAGTTAAAACCATTCTTATAAATCTCTTGAAACAAATGAAACAGATCCACAGATTCCCATTGATCAATAACAGTGAGTATAGTGCTGCATAAAGCATGTTTTCATCATACTTTTCCTGATTAAATCTAAATCTGTTTTGCTACAGCTGGTCGTTTATCCTGCAGCGGTGCAACAAAAAAATCGCTGTTTTGAATTTCATCTCTGCATGCTGCTTGATTCGTTTATTTTTCTCTGCCTCATGTGACTCAGATCTGATGTGAGTCCAGCTTGCCTCACGAAACAGGAAAAAAGTTTGTAGCTTTACCAATAAGACTAATCAAACAGGAATATTATCTTTCCTCCCTTATCATAGCCCATCTTCCTTGTCCTAAATATCTTGAATGTATTATGTAAGTGTACACTGCACTAGCAGGCATTGTGGTGATCACAGGCAGAATGTTTAAAAACACACACAGAGATGAGATGGACCGAGAGAAGGCAGAAGCATGCATGTGTGTGAGGAATACAGGATGCAATGTGTGTGTGTTTGTGCGTGCGAGTGTTTGTGCTGGCCGAGGTGCAGATGGTGGATGTCAGTGTTGAAAAATTCATGATGCCATGTTTAGGGATTCCTTGGGGATATCTTGTTCTTCAGCTGGGGTTACAGAGCATTCATGCACTGTATAACACAATACACACAAAATCTGTGTGTGTGTGTGTGTGTGTGTGTGTGTGTGTGTGTGTGTGTGTGTGTGTGTGTGTGTGTGTGTGTGTGTGTGTGTGTGTGTGTGTGTGTGTGTGTGTGAGTGAGTTGTTGTGCCCCACCTAATGGGAGAGCCGATGGTCTTTTGCCATCCTGGTCTTCTGGACTCACTTTCCTGCAGATTTTTTATACTTTCAACACACCTGATATTAATTAATGGGTGAATAACAAGCTTCTACCAAAAATGAACACATGCTGAAAAGGTTATGAGATTGTGATCATCAGGTTTGTTTAAGCAGCAAAACATCTAAAACATGCAGGACAGTCAGTGGGTCCTAAAGACTGGAACTGGAGGGACTCTGCTCTGTTGGACCAGGTTTCTGCAACAACAATTGGAAAAGACATTCAGTCCTTTTGATCTGACGTTCCACGAGTTAAGCCCATTAACTGTGGGTGAGAAATATTTAACCATCACACCAGATTTATTCATCCAGTCATTTCTTTACTCACTTGTTCCCATGGAGAACTGGGAGGAGCTTTAGAGATGCTGAGTTCACCTGTGCTTGTGTGCACTGATTAATCGTTCTCCCAAGTTTGATAAAGATTTTATCAATGAGTTTTCTGATTTAATGGCTGGTATTGTTCTCCAGTCTGATCATCTTTCAACTCTGAATGATGATCTTAAATGGGCTACAATTCAGCCTGTAATAAAGAAGCCGGTAACACTTTAAAATAAGGGTTAAGCATTGTTAGCTCAACGTTAGCCTCTGCCATGATTCACTAGCCTGGCAAGCCATCCAAAGCAAGAATTGGTCTAGTTCACTAGGCTAATGATTCACCAGATATTAGAGTAAAACTAAAAGATGCCGTGTAGACTAAAAGAAGGATAAAAGGTAGACATATAGTGACTTAACTACAAACAGAGTAAAGTAGAATTTGAATCTCTGGAGCTTCTCCCAAACTGCAACTGATCTTGTTTTCCTTTTAACTGCAACTTATCAACAAAACTCAAGCAACTTTTAAGTTATTCTGCTAACAAAACTGCTGTCTCCTCCAGGAGAGAATGAATGTAAAGAGGCTCCTTCACACTGGACGGCTTCCCCATAACCTGCTTGACCTGTTGGAAACGTGGCTGGAATTATGTCAAATTTAGAAACTCTCCATACGCTGCAGCACATTTCCACAACAATGCTCCACACATATGATGGAGCCAGACCCCAGGCCTCACTCTGGCAGAAATCCCTGTCAGGATGCAGCTACAAACTGGTGTATCACACCCGGGCTAGCATGTTGCAGATGGCCTGATGAAGTGAAATGGTCTCTCCTGCTTCGAATTCTTAATGATCAGGCTGGACTGGTCCGCACATATGCTGCCATCACCATGCTCCACCCAGGACCTGATGTTGCCACAACAATATATAGGTTTTGTTCTATAACCCAACCCCACCCCACCATCAGCCTCAAACATCTGACCTTCTAACACTGGTGCAACAGGAACATCACCCACAAAACATGAGAACCAGAGCTACTGACCCCCAACTCTTCCTCATCCTCAGCAGATTTGGTTGCTACGGCAATGGAACAACAGGAAAGATGCAAAGAAGAGAAACAGTAACTGCTTAAGCTGTTCCCATTTACATGAATCCATAGGAACCAGTACTTTTATTTTTCCTCTTGTGATCTGATGCCTGTGAGATAAAGAGAAACAGACCCAGGGAGCACACACAGTGATCCTAAACCCCCATTACTCACATTACTCCACGGCTGCTCTCTTGACAGTGTTTGTCGAGTGAGGTGTTCTGAACATTAGCGTGCCAAGACCGTTCGAGCAAACGGCACACTCCAAGCCCAAGTGCAGCGGGTTTGGACTCGGCATTAAGTAATGGAAAGTGGCAGCAACCGGCGTGACAAAGCCACAGCCTCCCTGAGAGCTGAATATGAGCCAGAGCTCTCATTACAGACCCATTTTCTACTTTATTTCCACTATTTCTGGTCAGCCACTGCCACTTTGTGAGTTTAGAAAGAGCTGTTTTAAACAAGATGGCTCAATTATATCTTATACAAATCAATTCAATGTTTCACGTTCGGGATCTGGTTTGTGTTTGAATCACTTCTTTATCGTAGCTCACAGCCAAACGGTTTTTATAGCGGTTTCATGTTCCTTGCTTCAAGCTTTTTTACTTTAGCTTTAATTTTAACAAAATCATACATAGTGAGGATCTGCAGGATGTGTCTTATATGTAATAAATCTATTAAAAGCGCTTTAATTATATGGTTTTATTTTGGTGAAAATAGGCTGAAGCACTTGTTGGAACATTTGGCACTAAAACCTGTCGCTAGATCATGCCAGGCCTTTCCACGTGCAGCTCGGGGTTTTGTGGCCCCATAAACAGCGTGTGCCAAAATCACCTCTGAAGCTAAAACTCCCTTTAAAAGACGGCTCCTATATTTCACAAAGAGAGAAGGCTACGAGTCAAATCATGGGAGGAAGCAAAAAAGGGAAAGAAAATGAAAAACAATGACTCTGGCATTTCAAAAAGTCTTTTAAAAGTCACTCGAGCTTCTTTTCTTCTTCTCTTGTTTCAAACAGATGGTGGATAAACGAGGTTACTCAACCCCCCAAGGCATTTTACAACTAACTAGTCATTCACCCAAAAACGCACACATTCACAAGCTGGTGGTGATGAGCTGCAGTGTAGCCACAGCTGCCCTGGTGCACACTGACAGGGGCGGGGCTGCCGTACACTGGCACCACCGGTCCCTCCGACCACCGCCTGCAGGCAATGTGGGTGAGGTGTCTTGCCCAAGGACACAATGACTGCAACAAACTGAGTGGGGCTCGAACCTGCAACTCTAACTCCTCTGCCGCATCATCCAGAGTCTAATTCTACGGTGCATAATTCAATAATATTTTGAGTGGGCATTAACAGATGTGTTTCATGAAGACTCAGAAATGAAGTCAAACCCCTAAAATCACAAGATCTTGTCACATTTGAGCTTACACGTGATGTTGTTTACACAAACTGACCAAAACTGTTTTGTAACTCCGTCATTTCTCGACATCTACGTTTAAAACTGTGTCACGAAAGGCGACCGGGGGTGATGTGCATTCCTCCAAGGAACGCCAGGCCTTTAATTTTATTACATTTTTAAAAATCACTCCAGAAACACACAAAAACTCTCTTTGTCTCACTGCAGGCAAATGTGCACACATAATAAATAAAATATGAAGACAAGGACAAATACATGCACACACTAGAAGAAAACTTGGCACACATCCTGCGCCATGTCGTTCCAATTAAGTTCATCCCCTAAAAGAGTTCCACAAGGGATTTCCACCCCAATCCACAATATTAACCCCATCCTGAACTGAGACCCAAACACGCACACTTGCATGGTCTCACACACACTTAAACCTGCCAGAAGAGTCCCCTCAGTAAAGTTAACCATGTGAGACACGTCCACGTTCGCGCTAACCATCACATCCAACCCCATTTTCTGTGAATCCTCTCGCCCCTTCGGCTCTCACTCACCTGAACATTCCTGCTCCCTATTGCAACTGTTTCTGTGACAGGTTGCAGTGAAATGAGGAAACGGCCCCATCATGAACTGAATGATGCGAGCAGAAAATAACATGAACACAGATGGAAGAGCAGGGCTGTCTGAGGTGAGAGAGGGAGGGAGAAACGATGCAGGAGAGAAGGAGGCAGGGTGATGGACTGCAGGAGTCAAAGTGGTTCAGAGAGCCCACAGCAAACAATGAGTTTCACATTCAGCCTTTGGGCTGCCAGAAATAAAATTTCCTGCAGTTGTCAGCTGGAGACTCAGATCCATGAACTATCTGAGGTCAATGTTACGCTGTTTGAGAAAATGTGCATGAATTTAATGTTAGTCCATCATATTGAGATGAAGGAGCTGCATAAAAGAATAAAAGTGAAATTTCCATCATTAAAATAACTTTAATGAAATGACCTATAATAACTTTTGGGGATAAATACTTGTGCAGTTTTTATCTGCTGTAAACAGACCAAAGCTCAGTTATGATTAAATATAAACGTCCATCATATTTTATCACGCTCTACACATCAAGATAACGACAGTGTTACACCCAAAACGGCTCTGGGCCGTAACAACAGTTACATGGAGGTCGATAGGTGAAACTGTTACTGCTGCATTTTCATGAGGATAGTAGCGCAAGTGTGTGTGCGTGTGTGTGTGTGTGTGTGTGCGCGCGTGCGTGCATGCGCTACTTGCAGACAAAATAACCAGTTAAATAATTATGCATAAATAAATCTGTGTTAATGTAGATGAGATCTTGGCAGCAGAAGAAGGACCAAGTTCCACATCCATCACTTTGCAATGGAAAACTGTTAATAGGTCTACACAAAGACATAAAATCAATTTGTTTTCCAAAGAAATCTGTCTTTAAATTATCACTCAGTATGCATACACACACACACGCTCGCGCGCGCATACACACACGTATCGTATTAAATCATTCCTGTAAGTGTACACCACACAAGTATCCCTGTGAAAAATTTGCTTCCATTTGATGACACATCGTCCTCAGTGATAACAGCGTCCCTGAGAGAGAAAATGTCAAAGTGACATTGAGTGAGCATCAAGCCAGTCAGTCTGTGTGTGTGTGCGTGTGTGCGTGTGCGTGTGTGCGTGTGTGTGTATGTGTGTGTGTGTGTCCCCTGAGACTGGAGCTGGCTGACTGTCTATTCCCAAGCTGTTAGCAGACATCGACTCAGAGCGCTACACTCTCACTGTGGACACACTGACTCCATCCATCAGCTCAAAAACAGGAACTCAGGATCTAGATCGGAGCTTAATGCAGCAGGGTTCTGCCTCAGCGTGGGTTCTGTTAGAGAACAGCTGCAGGTCTGTTACAACTGGAATTAATGTTGTTCTTTTCAACTATCTGCTTATTGGTCTCATTGTAACTTTTCTGATTTCCCTCACCACCATCATCTCTGCTTGTTGATCTCTGTTATACAGTGTTAGGATATTAACATGCTGCTAACTCTTAGTTGAACCCTGCTCTTCTCAGCTGCTGCAACCTTTTCAAAGTCCTTTTTCCTGTGTTTGGGTACAAAAGCAAAGAGTATCAATCTATATACTTAAATCCATTAAGACTTGGTGCAACATGAGAGTTCTTTATTCCCTTTTATAAAGGAATCCTCTGCTAGATGAAAGGATAAAGTGCTTGCTGGACTGTATTCCAGGTTCAGTGTGCTTGAAACTGTTTAATTTTGTCCATTAATGTCTAAAAGAAGAAAGTCTCCCAACCCAAGGGCTGCCACAGATGTGCTTCCTGCCTCCATCAAGACTCTTAATGTGTTTGTTCAAAGGGGCTTTTGTTTAAAACTGACCATTTAAGAAAGTATCAGGAGAAACGCACAGTCCAGTTGATGGAAAAACTTACACAAGCACATATTTGCCAGGTCTTCTCTAGCCATGTGCTCTACACCTATCAAGATGCACAAATAAGATGTATTTTGCTATTTAAAACATGCATTTGTAATATTTTCTAAATGTGCCATAACGTGGTGGTGTGATTGGACCCAGATGCAGGTGAGTAAGCTCCTGGAGGCAGCTGAGAAGGTTTAAAGTTTTTATTTCAGAGCCAGGTCAGAACTGAGCAGCAACAGGAGGAGCAGCCACGAAATACACAGACAGGTCTTAAATACACTAAACAGGAAACAGGTGTGCAGGATAATCAGGGGCAGGTAAGTTCAATTAACACAGACACGGTAACACAAAACACAGTCCTAGAAGGCTGATGGGGAGAGAAGAAGAGAGAGAAAGAGGGAGAGATGGAGAGACAGAGAGGGAGAAAGAGAGAGAGAGGGAATGAGGGAGAGATGGAGGGAGAGAGGGAGAAAGAGAGAGAGAGATGGAGAAAGAGAGAAAGAGGGAGGGAGAGAAAGAGTTAGGGAGAGAGAGAGAGAGAGGAAGAGAGAAAGAGGGAGGGAGAGAGAGAGAAAGAGAGAAAGAGGGAGGGAGAGAGAAAGAGAGAAAGAGGGAGGGAGAGAGAGAACGAGAGAGGGAGAAAGAGGGAGGGAGAGAAAGAGAGGGCGGGAGAAAGAGGGAGGGTGAGAGAGAAAGACAGAGAGAAAGAGGGAGGGAGAGAGAAAGAGAGAGGGAGAAAGAGGGAGGGAGAGAGGGAGAAAGAGGGAGAAAGAGGGAGGGAGAGAGTGAAAGAGAGAGGGAGAAAGATGTAGGGAGAGAGGGAGAAAGAGGGAGGGAGAGAGAGAAAGAGGGAGGGAGAGAGAGCAAGAGAGAGGGGGAGAGAGGGAGAAAGAGGGAGAAAGAGGGAGGGAGAAAGAGAGTGAAAGAGAGAGGGAGAGAGAGGGAGAGAGAGAAAGAGGGTAAAGAGGGATGGGGGGGCATAGACGGTGGGGCAGACAGGAACCTGGATCCAGGAAGCCATCATCGATAGAGGAGCCCTGGAGGGCAGACGACAAGAACCAAGGAGGCGGAGACCCAGGTGACTCCAACCCTGGTGGCAGGACCATGGAAAACAGGAACTGAGGTGGAGGCGGGACTACGGAGGACAGGAGGTCAGGTGAGGGCTGATGTACAGGTTAATCAGATTAAACACACACAGGGGAAGACGAAACACAAGCAGCAGGTGCTGGGGAGCAGATCCTGATAAAACATTTATGTAAACACTGATGTTATTCGTCCAGTTCTGAATATGACTTATTTTAGTTGGAGAGCATCATCTAGCTAAAGGGATGAGAACTTTCTTTTTAAAATTTGCAGTTTGAGATAATGAACCAAGAGTAGACAATACATCCGACTTTTTAACTTCACTGAATCAAAACCAATGATCTAGTTGTTGTTCTGAAACAGGAGGACACTAGTTGGTAAAGTGTCAGAAGACTTCGCCTCAAGGGGTGGTAAAATATTTCTGGTTTCCTTTGAAGCCGACAGAAATCCTAATAATGACTTCCAGAGAAAACCTTCCAGTTCTATGTGTCAGTCAGACTTAAAGTACATTTTTAAAGTTTAAAAAGTTTTAAACTGTCTAACGGTTAGGTTTAGAGATTACATTTTCTTCTACACATATAAAGTCATCATCATTCACTAAGACTGGAAAAAAGCTGTAAAGTGTCAGCTGCAACTAAAAGAAAAAACAATATTGTAGTACTGCTATTCTGATGTCTTTTAAGGTTTATTATTTTTATGAAGTTTCTGATTAAGTGAGCTGCCTCCTCTTACAAAAGGGGTTTAAGCAAAAATGAAACTACATCCCACTTTTAAAGAAAGTGGAAGATGACCTTGCCAGATGGAAATCTCTACCAATATCACTCATGGGGAGGGTTGCCACCATTAAAATGATGGTTTTACCAAGAATCAATTATTTATTCTCAATGATCCCAAGCAAATTCCTTTGGAATGGTAAACCCCCACAAATTAGCTTAAAAACACTACAGAAGACCAAAGATAGAGGAGGGCTGGATCTGCCCAACTTTTATCATTATTTCTTAGCCAACAGGCTCTAATACATATCAAGATGGTTGAAGTATAACCCACTAGACGAGTCCTGGCTAGCTTTCGGACCTACCATTTATCAGCTCAAACATTAAAAGACACACAAGCTTTAAAAGTATTAATATCAGCACCTCTCTGGCAGCATGGTGGGAATATCTAAAAATGACAGAGACTTCACTAATCCCATAGGCGTGCACCCATCTGGAACAACCCTGACATTTTACAAAACAACAATATGATGAACTTTTCAGATTGGAAGGGTAAAGGAATCTTATACCATGAACATATCTTTGAAGGAATAGATTTTATCCCATTTAACAGAATAGTCTTCCAATATGGGATTGACAAGAATAGATTTTTAGAATATCAACAAATAAAATCTGTAGTTCAACATATTAGGCTTAATAAAGTAGAATTACTAACACCATCAAGGGTACTAGACTTCTTTAATTTCACCCACCCCACCCTCTAAAATATATAAGACACTGTCCAGAATAGATGATTCAATAGCAGTTCCTTTAGCAAAATGGGAGGTGGATCTATCAGTCAGCTTTGACCAGAACTTCTGGTCTCAGACTTGTTTAAAAACATTTAAAATGGCCAGGAACCCCCATTTTTTATGATTAATTCAAAACAAAATTCTGCACAGAGTACATTATACAGGTCATCGGATGTTCAGAAGGAGGTTCGCACCGTCTGACACTTGTACACACTGCACGGACTACACTCCTGACAATTATATCCACGCATTGTGGATTTGCCCACCGGTTCAGGGATTCTGGTGCCGACTCCGAGTATGTGAAGACCTGTCAAAGTGTCTGAAAAGTGTTTTCCCAACCTCCCCCTCTCTTTGGTAGCTGGGAAACCTGGACGACGTCCTCATAGACACTAACTCGGTTCACATGGTTCTGACTGCCATATGTATCACTAAGAAAGCTATCCTCATAAGCTAGAAAAATAAAAATAATCTTTGCATTAACCAGTATAGAAATCTTTTGTTAGACCATTTTACGCTTGAGACAGCCTCTGCCTCCACATTAAATCAATCTCTCTGTGATCGGTTCCATCACATAGCGATGATGGAGGATCATTGATTTTTGTCCTGGAGGATGCTGTGGTTGAGTGGGGGAGGATCTGAGTTTGGAGCATCCTAGAGTTCTCTAGGGGTGGGTTTGTTGCTGCCCCATTCTGGGGGGCCTTGGGAGATCTTGACGGTGGCCACAGGTCACTGCCTGATAGCCATATCGGTTTTGGGTGGATCTGGGTGAGGGCCAGGTGGCTTAGGGTTTGGGGCAATCGTTCCCGAGTTCTGGCTTGCATGTTGCTGGGGGCATAGGCAGGAGCATGGGCGGGTGCATGCGGTGGTGCCTGGCCCTAGCTCAGGGGCCTCAGGTGGACCTTGGTACCTCCTCAACTGGCAGGAACACATCTATTCCATTGCGGGGGGGGGGGATCTCTGGGAGGGGGATGAGCCAACTCTGCCTGGGTGTCTGATGCCTGGTGTCTTATGTAGTCTGGAAGTTGATCAAATGGAAGGGTTGGAGTAGATATTCTGCTGGGGTGGGGCTGAGTTGGCAACCTTGGGCTCCGTGGAGCTCTGCTATGCTGCTGCAAATGGCCCTGGCTAGACGGGTTGGGGTTTCCCTGCCCCAGGTGGGTTTTGGGAACAGGGGTGCCTATTGGGGTCAGCGGGGGAGCTGGCTCCCTGGGAGGGCTTAGGCCCCCCAGTCTTTCCTCCCCATCCTCAGACATTTCCCTCCTCCGACTCTATTACATCAACAAACACACATGCACATAGGGCCTTGGGGTGTGGGCAAGTTCAGGGGGTGCAGGTATGGTTCCCACCTCTGCAGTCCTGTGGTGGCCTGCGCCCCAATTTTAATTTGCATATTAAACACTTCCATCAACAACATCTCATGCAAATGCACACTTAGGGCCTTGGGGGTGAGCACGCTTGACGGCACCTGGAGAGGGGGATCACTCAGCATCTCCTCAGGTGCCGGTGCCCACTTCCAATTTTAAGCTGCACCTAGACACTGAAGGTTCTGGGGGGGGGTCGAACGATATCTGCGCTGCACCATTCCCCCCCAACCACAAAATACACTCTATCAACACGCATCAACACCACATTAGAGCAGGCGGAGGGAGACTAGGGGTCTTCTCACACCCCTGTTCTTGGTTAGCTATCCAGGGGTGGAGACTAGGAGTGGGAGCTGGCCGTCTGGTTGGGGTCTGGGGTGGTGGGTCACATTGCTCTGCACTGGGCGGGGTTGCCTGCTCATCATTACGCCAGTTAGAACGGGACCATCTCTAAGTCCGGTAGTGGTTGGGCCCTCTGTACAGCATTATCAGACCAGAGTGTGAAGGGTGTGTATGGGGAGTGTGAGTGGGTGTATCACGTGCATTCTTGTGTGTCTAGGTTGAATGTGTTTTTGAGTGAGCAAGAGGGTGGGAGTGTGTGACTGTGTTTGTGTGTGACTGCCTATCTGTCAGGAAGAGTCCTGGACTCCTCCCCTTGCCTGGGACATCTTGTGGTGCTATAACATCTTGACCTACCCCCCCCCCCCCCCCCCCCCCCCCCCCCCCCCCCCCCCCCCCCTCAATTCCTGCTGGTGGCTGATACCTCGGTTTGACTGCATATTTGCTGCTCTCGTATCTGGGGCTGGAAGTTTTTGGCATCTGTCAGCTCGCTCGCAGTGGCTGCCTGGTGGGGTCTGGGCCCTGGGCTCCGTCAGGTCTCCGCCGGGGTTGGGCACCCCTTGGGTCCTGGGCCACTGGGTTCCGAGCTCGATCTACCCTGGAGTGGGCAGCTTCAGGTGTGCCTGGGGGCTTCCCGTTATCTCCCGGGCCTCTGGCACGACTGCTGAAAGGGGTTTAAGCCACACCGAGTTCATGAATATATATATTTAAATTGTTCAGAATGGTCAAAGTCACATTATGAGCTTTATGGTTCAAATGAGTATCAGAGTAACTTCAACAAATTTAAAAGTGTTTTTATAGAACATTGAACATCATGTTCTAAGTTTAAAAGTTTATTTCTACTATGCATCAAGTGTTGACATGATTAAGTGATGCTAGCTAACGACTGAAGACATAACTGCCATCACTCACACACAGACACATCATATAGCTAACTATGGCTGAGGCCATAACAGGCTTCTTGTCAAGCACCTTCATTTTATATTTGGACTACAGCTGCAAAAAAAACAAAACAAAAAAACATGACACTAGACCTACCTGGTACCTCCAGCATCATCCTAGACTGCTCCTCTGGGTCCAGCCCCCAGAGGTAGTGGTTCTAAGGTACTAAAGGTATCAAAAGTGACAACAGACGTGCGTGAGTGTGTGTGTGTGTGTGTGTGTGTGTGTGTGTGTGTGTGTGTGTGTGTGTGTGTGTGTGTGCGTGCGTGCGTGTGTGTGTGTGATTTTTCTAACAAAAACTTAATTTAGTCTTTTTAAAATGTGTGAATCAGGGGGGACTTTCATTTATCATGAAAATCTGATACAGCTTTTGAAAATCTGGCCAGATTATAATGAGCTGAGTGATAGCTCTCATCTGTTCTGAGAAAGTTTCCATACATTTAGCTAACCCTTTTCACTTTCACAACAGCTTTGAGACTAACTGAACAACCTTCTTTCAACTTGCTCCTCTGCTGGTTTTGAAACTGTACCTAGTATTTCTGAACATTTCATTCAAATTGCCAAAATAGTTCTGCTGGGATTTTTATGTTTGGGCATCATGAACCAGAATTTACCCCAAGATTTCATAAGCTGGAAAATTTGCCTTCATGTTCTGAACCCACACATTTTTCAGCACTGTGGGCTCATACAATACTAATCTACTGTGGTCAGGCTCCCAGAGGCAGTGGTTCTAAGGTAACAATGGTGTCAAAAGTGACAATGATGAACATCAGCATAGTTTCAGACAACCACAGCACAGACTCATGCTGTTGAGCTTTAGACCAAATGCTTTATTTGTGGATTAATTTAGTATTAGTAGCCATAAATGAACCATATTAACAACAAACAAGTCTTATCTTTCAGAAAACTTGGCATATTCTCAGTAAAAGTGTGTTTTACGGTCTAATCCCAGGGCCTCCTGCTCTCCACAGATCTGTTGTTAAAACTCCAGACAGCGCCGTACAAATATAGCTGAGTAACTTGGCCCAATGCAAACAGAACAGAACAGAATTTAATCAAATCAACACGGCATGTTCAATGTTCCAACATTCACCCTCCAGCAGCAGCCCTCCTCCTGCTTCCTCCCCCTCTCTGCCTACATCTCTCCTCACACTCACTGAAATGTTTATGCACGTTACCCAAAAAATCTGTTCATCTTTTTTCTGGTATTTTGGTGAACAGGGAATTCATGAAGAATTTCTGGTGTTCTGATCAGCCTCTCTTTTGTTCTTTGTTTTCCTTAAAATAAAACTCAACTTTATTTATAATGCAAAGGAAGTAAAACGCCACCATTATTCACGTCACAACAGAGGTGGACTGGCTATCTGCGAGTTCTGGAGAATCCCAAAACGACCGGTGTCCTCCGGGCCATTGTTGCCCCCCAGAGATCCCATGTCAGAGGATTGAGCAGACTGCAGCAACGATCCACCTCCTGTGACACCTACTTCTGACATGGCCACAGCCGGACAGACGGAGATATTCTAGGGCTGAATTATTGTCCCAGTCCACCCCTGCTTCACATATGTATTTCACTGTAATTTTGAGTAGTTTGTAATTGAAAAAGTAGGTTGAGATATTTTAGAGCCACTTTTTGATTCTAATTCACCGTTAGCATTATTAGCTCAATGTTAGCCTCTAGCCTGCGTAACCTTATATTAGAGTAAAACAAAAAGATGCAGTGGCTTCCTAGGGGTACAAGGAATAACTTCTGGGTCGCTCCTGTTTACTGGCTTCAGTTCTTTAAACAACTCTGGAGCTTTTTGGCGTTAGCTCGGCTCGGCTGCAACCTTGCGGGCTCATTGATTGTAAATAGTTATTATATCCCTCTTTCATTTTTTGAAAGGAGAAAAACTAACATCCCCCCAGCCAGCTGAGAGTGGAATCTGTTCCAGTATAACCTTCCTTCCATCATGATTCCATCCATTAGACTGTTTTGTGATTATTTCACTGTAGAACTCTTACATATTACTCCTTTAAAATAAAGAGAATGAAATCAGGAATAACAGATCACAATGTCAACAACTCATGCTGTACAATGAGCCAACGTGAACAAGTGTGTCTTTAAAAGCGACTTTAAAACATATATGGAGGTCACCTGTCTAATGTGAAAAGACGGCTCATTCCATAATTTGGGTGCCACCACTGCAAAGGCTCAATCCCGTCTGCGCTTCCAACAAGTCCTGGGCACACTCACGAGTTGGTCTGCTGATCTGAGAGACCGCAAAGGCGTATAATGAAGAAGCTCAGAAAGGTACAATAGAGCAACACATGATAAACATTTAAAAACAATTAAAAGAAGCTTAAAAGGGATCTTCTAATGCACAGGTAGCCAGTGTAGTGACATTAAGATAGGGGTGATGTGCCTTTAATTTGCGAGGTGCAGTCAAATTTTGAATAAACTGTAGTCAGGAATTACTAACCCCAAAACAAAGAGCACTGCAGTTAGTCTAGCTGAGTGGTACCAAAGGCATGGATTATAAGTTTAAATAGCTGTTTTGCTAAAATGGCTTAATTTTTGCCAGCTGCCTCAGGCAAAAGAAACTTGATCTGACAACTGAGCAGATCTGGCTGTCAAGCTTTTAGTTCAGAATCCATTTTAAAACCAAGGTTCACAGTCTCTTCCCTGCAGAATGGATTCAAATCACCCAAGTCCACAAGAGGGGTACCAGCAGAACTCTGTCCAAACACCATCACCTCAGTTTTTGAGTCATAGAAACAAAGAAGATGTATGGCCAACCAAATTTTGACATCCTGCAAACATGTCTGTAGGGAGCCTTCTTTTACAGGGTTACACAGACCTGGCAGTGTAACAATGAAAGGTGATGCTATGTCTCCAGAAAATTCATCACAGAGGGAACAAATACAAAACAGAATTGGGCCCAGTATGGAACCTTGTGGGACCCCACAGGACAGAGGTGCACACAAAGATTCACAATCCCCTAGACCAGTATTTTCCATCACTACCCTGCCAGAGAACATATATTTTTTGCAAATTAGCTCCACCAAGCAGTTTTTTCACCAGCTGTTACTGAGATTTTTCCTAATTTCCGACCTTATTCAAAGTTAATCCATGGGTTATGAAAGCTTCGTCTTATTTTCTCGTTTTTTCTGCTTACAGCCGGCACTTGGCTGGTGCTTCGGCTGTTTCCTCTCACCTCCATGCTAGTGTGTTTATATGCTGCTTCTGCTGTTGGGTTCAACAGGCAGCCTGTGAGCCCTACTGCCACCTAGTGACTGGGGGTGATTTAGCGTTCCAGCATGAAAAGATATTGTGGCGGTTTCAGACGCCATCTAGCAGGTGTGTTGTGCAGCGGCAAGAACGAGTCACCAAGTAGCAAACACAGAACACTTTAATAGCCAAACGGCTACCTTCTTCACCCCCCGACATACAAAAATAACTCACGGTGCCAACCGGCACCAGATAAAAACAACACAAAATGAACGCTAACTAAAAGTAAAACACACCAACATGAACTAAACTAACAGAAACCACACGGAACACAAGAAAACATGAATAAAACAACCCCGAACCCACTCCCAGAAGTCTTTGCGGCCTCTGCCCAGCCTGGCAGTGGGCAGGGCCGCCACAATAAGCTAAAAATAATGGATTCTCCTGCATCTCGTGCCCCGCAAATTGAGAAACACGGGACTAGACAAACCGAAAAGGTTCTGTCTGTAAATAGGACCTAAACCATTTCAAAGCCACACCTTTTATTCCGACACAATTTTCCAAAAGCTAGATTAAAATTTCATGGTCAACATTGTTGAATGCAGAAGTTAAGTCAAGTAAAATAAGAAGCACCCTGTCACCAGAATCACACGATGAAACAATATAATTAAAAACTCCTAAAAGTGCTGATTCAGTACTGTGCATTGCTTTCAAATCAGAAAAGAGAACTTGTGGCTGCTTGAAGAGTGCTACACACTTTTACTAAGAGTTTCAGAGTTTACGAGCCAAACATTTCTAGCACTTTAGGGAATAATGCTGGAGTGGTAACTGTCGTTACACGTTAAATAGCAAACTGTCACCCATGTGAGCAGGAAAATGTAGACAGTTCTGACTGCCTGTCCAGAATAAATGCAATAATCTTAAAGACAAAAAGGATAGCAAAAGCCATTTCCACCTGACAACAGGTGAGAAGAAGGAAACACCCTGACACTCAGAAGTTTACCAAACAGACCCAACATTCATGGTGTTATAAAAGTCACACAGACCTGCAGAACTGAACTAAAGACCTCTGAGCTATAACCAACACAGCGTGCTCTCACACACCAACTGTTGTTTAAATAAATGTTTATGATCAAGACTTGTGATACGAGGGAAAATGAGACAAACACTGCAATCTGTGACAGTAAACAGTGTTTCTGCACCACAGTAAAAATGAAAGGAGTAAATGAATAAAATTCTAACCAGATCAGCAAACCTGCACTAGAAAATAGTCTTAAAGGGAAGGTTTTATTTATTTTATTATTGTTTTAAAGGTGAATTGTATAGAGCACTTCTCACTATCTTACCTGCAGTAGGCAGCAGTCAGAGTGAGCTCAGATTAAAGAGGAATTCTCATGGAATAACGACGGAAATCTGGGCTTTCTGAAAGGTTATTTCTGCCATTTGAATATCATATTTTACACCTTCTCACCTTTTCTTGGCTAAACAGATCACTCAAGCTATATTGCACGTAGGTACAGGTTCAGGTTGGTGTCAGTCCTGAACTAGAATCCTCTGCCTACATCATAGTTAGGTAACAGTCGGACACATTTTCTTTATGTTGCAATGACGTGTTGGTTAACTAGTGGGATTGTCATGGACTTTGGACAGATAGACAAAACCTCAATGAGCTGCAACATTTGAATTACACAAGATTATGATGAGGGGGCTCTAAAAAGTGTTTGCAAACGTTCTCAATTTGAAAGTGTTCAAACAATTTGCAAGAGAAATGCATCTCAAAATAGTTGCAGAGTTGTTGCACACATGGCGGACCTGTCTGGAAACCTTTTGAATTTTAATTTAACAGTTAAAAGTGCCCAAAAAAATAGACAGCTTTTAGATATGATACCCAAATTGCAAATAAAATGGTTGTAAATGTAAACAATTTGAGACACTTATTTACTTAACTGCAATAACAAAAACTGCACAGCATTCACATGACTGTGGTAACACATCATTGATCTGTCCATGAATACAACCTTTCACAAAAGTGTCATACATGCTAATTCAGGATCGTTTATGTCTAACTAGTGTCTAACAGTCGCAGTCCAGTGAGATGCTGGCTCAATGGTCAGTGTCTTCAACGACACACAAGAATAGTTGATGTTTGGTTTGTGGCGTTGGCTGTAAGTAGGTGTGTCTGGGTGAATTTGCTCTGGAGCCTCAATTTTGCAGCAGTCAGTCAACCATCTGACTGAGCGTCGAGGCAGTCGGCCGGGTCCAGACGGAGTTAAGTAGCAGGCGGGTTAGCAGAATGAACCTCAGCAGCAGTGCAAACAGACCACAGCCTGACCACATCACAATCCAACAGCACCCTGCCATTTACAGAGCTACATTTGTCTGTCTGCAGAAAGATGGAGGAGCGAGGGAAAGACGACCAAGAAAAATAAACTGAAAGAAAAGGAAGAGATGCAGCGCTAGTGGCAACAGAAGGACCGGTGTGATGCAGGAAACGGAGACAAGAATGACAAGCAGAAGTCCTCAAGTAAAGAGTGAAAGTCAAGGATGGACAACAAGAGGGAGAACTACAGCAATTAGAAGAAAAGGAAAGGGAGAAAAGCTCGTTTTATGCATTTCAGAAAAATTTAGCTTTCCATTTTCATGCATGTTGACATGAAACCTGCTAAAGTTACATCTGACAGCCAAAAAATGCACTTGACAGGAGATTTAATGTTTATTTCAATTGACATGATGCAGGTAACCAGACCCATCCACGGTCTCACCTGAAGTTAGAGATTTAAAAATAAAAAATGGCTGGGGTTTTGGTGGATTTAAAAATAGCATTACGTTACGTTTGTACATTTATAGCCTTGCTGTCTCCTGTGCCTAGGCTGCTATATAAAGTACAGAAGAGATATTAAGATCATGCTGTCATTTGTATACAAACAAGACATCCCAGAATAAACATTTACTCAAAAAGCTAAATGTGATGGTATAGACAGGAGATGTTCTCTGAAGGCCTGGTCACTTTCTGGAGGTTCTCTAGGCTTGTTTTTACTGGAAGAGGACATGATGCAGACTCAGAACTCCCTGGGAGGATCATATACTCTCTCTAGCCTGGTAATTATTGGGATCCTCCTGGAGGAGCTGGAGAGTTACTGGACAGAGGGATGTCTGGGCTTGAAGAAGTGAAAGAAATCAATGATGAATGAATAAAACACATTCAGTGAGAAACAGAACTGAGTGGCATTAAGATCACAAACTACCTAATCTTTGAATATCATATACCATTTAACACCTTAGAGTCAATCTTTACTCTGATGTAAAAGTTAATAGAACTACAGCCTGTAGGCTGGAGTTCTGTGTGAGACTTACGTTTGCATTTCCAAACACAAATGGAAAATGATGTTGGTGCAGATGTTTTGCTCGGGCAACACAAAGTACACAACAACTCTGTTACACACGTCCCATCTAGAAGCATGAGCACATTTTATTTAGCTTCGTTTTGCTAACAGGCTCAAAAACCAAAAGCAGAGGAAGTGAGAGGTCTTCACACCAAACAGCATGAACGGCTATTTAGGAATATTACACTGAAGCTTAAAGCAGCTGTGTGAAAATGTTTTCCTGATGATCAGCAGCTGCAGTGAAGAGTAACATGCTGCAAGTTTGGCAAGCAGTTACGTCATATAAAGTGTCCTCTACGACAGGTGTTTTTTTTACTCTAAGACTAACTCTGCTAATTTGTTTAGTGTGTTTGTTCTTGTTATGTATTTTCACATTGGGAGAGGTTATTCTGTTCTGTAATTCTTTCTAGTTTGCATTAAGTCTTGATCAAATTAATAAAAGGGAAATGTGTTTTTGTGCAATAAGTTTTGATGTAGGAGAGAGAAAAACTTTTTTGGAGTTTGTCAAATTCCTTATGTCCTCTAGGACACTGTTTACAGTTTGGATCAGATGAAAAAGACAAAATAATCCGATTCATTTTGTTATTGTGAAGATACCAGCTGATAGATCTTGCTTTGGTCTAAATGACCTGGTGGGGGTTTGTTTGTCTGATGTTGCTTCTGGGAGAGTTATGTCTGTGTGTGTGTGTGTGTGTGTGTGTGTGTGTGTGTGTGTGTGTGTGTGTGTGTGTAATTTCAGGTTAGTGAAGTGAAAGAAACAATACTTCCTGTCAGATAAATGTTTACTATGATCAGATTACACAAAAGGGTATTTTCCATTTTCTCATTACTTCTAAAAAATAAATGACTTTTTATTTAACTTACATTTGCTACCTGGCTGTGTGTGACTCATTAACACTCTGTATTTGTAGTTTGGTATAAAAAGTTCTACAATGATGTTAAAGGTTAAATTTGATGGTTAAGATTTAAATTTGTTCTGATTTCTACAATATTAAAACGGACATATTATCACTTTTTGTAAATTATAATAGTTCAATGGTCGATACAAAACATGTTCATGAAGCAGTTTTATTCTTGACTCTATACATTCCAGAATGAGCCGTTTCAGGGCTCTGTCACTTTAAGAAAACAAGCTGGAGCTGGCCACGCCCACCCGTCCCTGCTCAGGCTGCTATAAGCTGAGAAGCTCTGATATCCTGGAGAAGCTCAGAGTAGAGCTGCTGCTCCTCCAGCTGCAATTCTCTGAGAGGAGGTTCTGTTCTACTCTTCCCATTTGTGACATCACAAATGAGCACTTTTTGAAACAGCTGTTTTAGGCACATAATTCCTAAAACCAAACACTAACAGAAAATAGAGGGATGCATTTTTATCAAGTCTGAGTGTTTATAAAAGCAGTAGAGACCCACGTGGAAGCACAAAGGGATGCATAACATGTCCCCTTTAATGTAGAACAAAATAGTGCCTTGCAAAACAACTTGTTGGACTCTAAGGCTGTGGTGTGCACGTCTGATGAAGCAACACCAGCACCAGCGTGACCTAAAGGGTAAAATTATCACAAGAGACGCTTCCATGAGACCTCACCATGAAGCAGCAGGAGTTTACAGCCAAACATGTAAACAAGTCTGATGCAATCTGGGAACAAATCTTAACTAATGAAGTCAGAGACACTTTTTGGCAGCGACGAGGAAAGGGAATGTTTGAAGAGCCTCTAACCCGAGCAAGAAAATCAGGAGAAAGTTAAAGTTAATTAAAAACGTGAACATTAGCGTGTTTAATAGTTGTTCAGATCCTCGTCTGAGCAAATAAATAAATAAAATTGGACCAACAGACCTTGAATTCTCTACAGCCTCTTTGCCAGTTTGAATAAAAACGTGTGTTACAGACTGAAATGGAGTTCTAATTGCTGATCCGTGGGCTGGCAAGCGAGCGCTGGGTAGCATATCACAGATGTCAGCTGAAAACAGGTTTATCACTGAGAAATCAGTATTCCAGCAAGTGAACAAACATCTCACAGCCTGACACCGCATGTATTTCTGAAATCATACAAAGGACTCTGAATGGCAGCTACAGACCATAACGGGAGAGAACGAAACTCTTTCAAAATGAAATTCCCCCGATGTGAAAAACTCTAAATATCTTCCGCAGCATGAGCAGCGGTTCAGACTGTTTGCAACCTTGATCTCCCTTCAACGGCGCTGCAGAAGACTCATATAAATTTTTAATATGAACAACAAAGAGAGGGGAAAAAATAGAAAACCAACAAAATTAGAATTCAGGAGAAAACGTTGGCAGGAATAAATTTGTGAAGCACACAAAGCAGCTGAGAGGATCTAACATTAACATTACTGTGTTTAAGAAAATAACTACAAGGAGGCCATTATCTTGTCATTGGCACACAGAGTAATTCCTGCTTTTAGAGCGGAGCTCGGATGAATGAAGTTAGAAATGAAAAAAGGGAGAAATAAGGGGGAGAAGGAGCAGTGTAAACATAGTTTAAAGGAGGCAGGAAACATAGAAAATAGAGAATGTGGCTGAATTCTGAGGAGTTTTTCTGGTGTGAGATAAAAGAATGGGAGTAGATTTCATGGTGAGAGAAGGAAGCCAGACCACTATTTCAGAGAGTTAGCCCGAGGTGTTTTCAGACTTGATCCGGCGCTGATGGATGGAGGTTGTAAGCGGATGAATTAGTGATGAGGATCAGGATGAAAGTGCTTTCCAGAAACAACAGAGGCGAGCAGACAGAGCGGGGACACGTGGGACAGGTGAGTCTGCTGCTGCTGCGGCGTGAGACTGGAGTGACAGACGGGCCGGGCCTGGACGGGCCGGGACGGGTCACGAACCCACGAACTGTCGACACACATCATACACACCAGCAACACATCAGAGCAGGCTGTGGAACCAGCAGGTTCTGCTGCAACATGAACACGTTCTAGATCCAGGTTGGCAGATTTTCATCATAAACAGATGAATCAGGATGATACATTAATAAAGCTCTGATGAAATGGTGGTTTTTCTGATGCTGCAAAGAAAAGACACAAATATAAAAGTTTAAAAAACGACTGATCGATGAAGAAAAACCCACACTCATCATTTTTACATTCCATTATCTGAAAAAAAAACTTTCTAAATTTTCTTTTAGTCAAAGCTGTTATAGCAAATCTACAGAACAAGCTAGGTGAAATCAAACATGGTCAGGGAACACTCACCCCTCCCCTCAGGTATCTTCCCTGAGACACTTCTACCAGCTCCAGTGGCCTAGTGGTATTGGACTGAGAGATCGGGGTTCAAATCCCAGTCGGGTCATACCAAAGACTTTGAAAAAATGGGACCCAATGCCTCCTTGCTTGACACTCAGCATTAAGGGGTTGGATTGGGGGGTTAAACCATAGATATCATATATATCACTAGATGCCTTACCCGCGCTGTTCATCAATAGGGTATTCTACAGTTGACGTCACCACGCAAAGGCTGCTGGGAAGGGCCATACTAATAAGCCGCATTAACAATAGAAAATATACAGTTTCAGAGCGTTTTGACATCGATATGAAGGCATAAAATGGAGGAAATTGTTTTGACAAAAAAAAACATACCAGAGAGCTTTTCTTGATGGCGACCCTGCTAATTATCGATCACCAGAACTGAAGCGCCATTATTCCCATCACGGCTCCAGTTCATTACTCACAGTGCTCAAGTAACATTTTCTCAAGGTAGTTTTTTAACTGTCAGGTTATCATTTGTGTCCCTACTTTTTATATTCCACTCACCTCTGGTCAAAAGACTTTTTCGTGGACGTTTGGGTGGACATGCTGTTTGGCCGAGACGTTCAGCTGGACCGCTGCCTCCTTGTTAACTCTCCTCCGTTAACACCGCTGCCTCTAACTCTCCGTTAACAACGCTGCCTCCACTCTCCGTTAACAACGCTGCATCCTGCATTAACTCTCATCCACTGCTCCTCCTGGATAACCCCACGTCTGAGAGCGTCGTTACGACCAGCGGCTGGTCATTCTCGGATGTAGGACTTTCCCCTCTAGGAAGATGTAAGTAACAAATATATACGTGCTTTTCTTGATCTGCTCCACACAGTTAAAATCCGCTCGTCCAACTTAAAAACTACCACCGCTTTGCTTCTTCTGTCTTTAGCTTAGCCCGTGTAGCTTTCCAGCTGTTTCACGTGGTGTCGGCCTGAAATTGGCGTCTCCGGGTCTGCAGCGGTATACTATTGACTTTACCGGCTTTGGAAAAGGGATAAAAAGTCCTCTCCAACATCCGATCTGGGCGTCTAGAGTCCGATTAGCACCTCCCCCAGCAGCAGCGTTAAGTTCCTTGCTGTTTGAAAATCTTTAGGAGACGAAAAAATAACTTTAGCTAGATCGGAGCGCCTCAGTCCCATAGGATTCCATACTAAAATGTAGATTGTTTGTATGACCATTTTTCCCAGAGTGCTTTGCGGCAATCTATTTTTAGCTACTGTAGAAAGCTCTATTGGACGAACGTCCCTACGAGGCGGCCATCTTACCTCGGACAGCTGCCCCCTTTCGTAACATTGGTGTCAATGGTGCATGTACTACTTAAATAACTCTAACTTGCTCAATTTTCAACCAATTTTCGAACTGTTTGATTTGTTATAAACGCCAGAGATGTGGCTGTGAAACATGATGGATTTGGCCCATTAATTTAAAAATGTGCAAGTGTGTCGTCTCAAGTCAATGTGTTATAAGGTTTGTAATAATGCAACCCACCTGTAAATCCGTTAATATTTCATCAAGTTGAGTGTTTTTGTTTAAGCTGTTCATCTGCTACCATTGAGAACAGAACGTAAGCTGTCCGAAGTAAGATGGCCGCCGTGTAGGGACGCTGTCCACTCCCAGTTAAGGCATCTAGCAATATATATGATATCTATGGGTTAAACCACCAAATAGTTCCCAAGTGCAGCCACAGCTGCAGCTCACCACTCACCATGGGGATGGGTCAAATGCGGAGATGTAATTTCACCAGTGTGTGATGATGACTTGGGACTTTAACTTTTCTGCTGGAACCAGAAACCTGCGATGCCAGAGGAAACAAGAGAGCCAGTTGCTGTTTTCTAGGTCCAAACGTCTTTTGTTGTCCGTGACTTCAAATGGTGTTTTTCTTTTTGGGACTCTGGTAGTTTGTCCTAAAGTTGAAGTGGTAGCAGCCGGCTGTTTCTCCTTCTCTGATATTATTGAGCAGAGAACCTCTCACACCAGTGGTGTTCTGTTGCTAAATACATGAGTGTGGAATGAGTGGAGGACCCAGGGAAGTACAAAATGCTGTGAGATTAACAACCGGATGGTCCAATGGTTGTTTTTGGTCTGAATCGTGTTATTGGTGGAGGTTTTTAGACAAATGTGAGAGAACCACTTTATCAATTGAATAATTTATTTATTCATTCATTTTTTCCTTTTTTAAAATACATTTAAAATACATTTATAGCTATACTATGTTTGAATGTTGATAATATGCATGAAAAAATGTTTTAAGCTAATTTGTTTTCCAATTTTGCAGCTTTAAAAAAATCAGTCCGAGTGGATAACAACATTCATGTTTTTGTTTTCAATAATGATGGCATCTATGTGGAGAAAATGATATTTATGTAGGGGTCTGTGTAGAAATGGAAATTACAAGAACTTTAAAACTAAAACCTGATTTAGTTTCAAACTCATAAAAAATTACAGAGGTAAGTTCCTCAAACATAATTCTGCCTAATCCACATTTTTACTAATATTTGTACATCAGATCATCTAGAACCACAAACTCCTGGTCTGAAGCTTCTACAGAGGACACAGCTGGTTGTTTCTGACCTCAGGAGCATTTATACTGCTTTTATGATGTTTCCTTTCATCAGTTGTGCCCCGACTGCAGGAACTACACTGTTAAAGGAATACATTTTGTCCTGTTAAATGTTCCTAGGAATAATATGTTCAAGTTTATTCTTGACACGTCCTCATTTAGTTTTCTCTTCTCAGGGCACGAGTGCTGCGTGGAAAAACAAAGGATGAGTAAATAAATAAAAAATAAAGGCAAATTCTGGATTTTACATCAAAAATGGACAAATCGAAATGTTTCTTTTATAGTAAATTTAAAAAAATCAGTACCTGAAGTTGCAATGGTGACATTATTAGAAGAAAAAAACAAGTGCTAATTTAAAATTCAGCTTTTCACCAATTCCACAGTATCTGTTTTTTTTTTTTTAGAAAAATGCATTTACACTCCCATTTAAAACAATCTGCACCATAATGATTATAGTCACAGTTGACAAAGTGGCAGATCAGAATCATCTAATTAAACTTGATTCAAAAACAAATCTTGACTTCTATAAAGTGATCATAAACATTCCGATTTTCCAGAAAAAAATGGAAATGATGGATGTTTGATGAGAACCAGCTCTGGTTTCAGGACTGATCAGGTTAAAAGTTTTTAACGCGGTGATTCAGAGCAGAAGGAAAAATCTGGCTGGAGGATCTTATGACGTTAAGCTCAGTTAACAGTAAAGAGGGATCCTCTAGTGAAGATCGTATGGGCTGATACCAGCAACCTAGGTCACCGTCTGAGTGAGTGACTGGAGTCTGTCTGTTAGAGGGTTGGTTCTGCTAAAGTCATCTTAAAAAAGAGAAAACGTCTAAAATATACAGGAGCAAGTCATAAACGAGGAGGAAAGAGGAAGACACGGCAGCCAGGAGGTGAAGAGACGGAGCAGGAGGATGAGGAGGGTAACAGTATAAGCAGGAGTGTGTGTGTGTGTGTGCGTGTGTGTGTGTACCAGGATTGGAAGTGACAGGCAGGAAATATCAGAGGCAGCTGGGTAACAGCCCACTAACCACAGGGCGGGGGGCTCCATACCCAGCACTATGCTACTGGGGGGGCGGGGGGTGTGGCAGAGACACTCCAGAGGAAGATGAGGTGATGCACGGAAAAGAATCACGTAAAGAAAATGTGCTTTAGTGTTAGAAAACCTGTCTGTTGATTATGCTTTTATTTTTTTTACAGTCGAAGCAGGTCTTGTTTCAGATTCACTTGAATGAGATTTACTCAAAGTTTTCAATTTTTTTCATTCTTACATTAAAAATGTGATTAAATGTGTAAAAAAGATCAAGAATTCTTGCTAATATTATTGTTTCCGTTTGACCAAATATAACTATTAGTTTTGTTTTTTACTGCGTTCCTGAGTTATGATGTGTTTTTGCAGCATTTTATGATGTGTAATTTACCTTTAACCCATTGGGGGAAATGTGTTTTATCACCCAGACGTGTGTAGAGCCACATCTCACACACTGATGACGTAACAGGGCTACTGGTTTTGAGGACAGCTGTGTGTCACAAATCTGTGACCCTGAATTCAAACCACAACAAAGCCTGTCATGGTTCTTATGTTTAGATTTTGTTCCTGCTGTTTGTTAGTTCTGTGTCTTATATTTCATCACCTCCTTCTCCTTCTGTGTCAATAAAAATCCTGTTTTCCTATTTGCAGTCTCAGATCCTTTCCTGTTGTCCCTGTTTTTGTTTCCACTGCAGCATTCCTGACTTTACTTGTGTTCTGTGAAGCTGGTTTTCCTCATCTGTAAGTCTACACCTCTGTTTGCATTTGGATCCTCAACTTTTCACCTGTCTTTGTTTGGTGGTCAGATCTGAAATAGTAAAAAACATTAAAAACTCTAGCTTGAGTTTTCTACCTTAATTAACTTAAAAAAACCCACTGTAGTTGCTCTTCCTACATCTGTCGTTAATGTTCAGCAGGCTTTCCCCTTTTGTGTCACATCGTAATAAATTAAGTCAAAAAACATATAAGAAGGTCTGAAAAGTAACGATCATGAGTGTGACTCTACTGACATACAATGATAAAAAAAGTGTCTTTTCCTGATTAAAACCCAAAGCCATGACTTTTATCACCAACTCACTTGAACCCAATCGTTGTATTTTTAAGCACTAAATAATACTTATGACTAAATGTATTTACAATATAAATTGTTTATTATATGAATCAACAAAAAGTTAGCATCTGGAAATAAATATTTCAGGTGTATTTTAATTTCTTTGTAGGATAATTTCCCATTTTTTTACAAGGAAGGGGCGGGGCTTAAACTTGTACTGCAACTAGCCACTAGGGGGTGCTCTGTTAAGGCTTTAGCTTCCATTTCATGGTCCTGTGGTCCATGGTCACATTATTTATCAAATTCACTTTTCATTGATGCCTAAATACCTGATGAATATTCCTGTAGTCATGTGACTTTTCTGTAGTTTGACCTGCAGCATCTGACTGTCAGCAGCTAATATCCTGTGAGATGTTTTCAAATATTTTTCTACAGAGAGATGCAGTTCAGCAGACTTATACCTGTTTCTGCCTTCATCAGAGGGACAGCTCCTGTTAGATGTTTTGGAGATAAAGTCAGAGAGGACAGATTGAGATGGTTTGGACATGTCCAGAGGAGAGAGAATGGTGACATAGGTAGAAGGATGCTGAGGTTGTAGCCACCAGGTATAGGAGACTGAGAGGAAGACCGAACAGGAGATTTTTGGATGTGGTCAAAGTGAACATGAAGTTGGTTTGTTTGAGGGTATGGATGCAGAAGACGGGACTAAATGGAGACAGATGATTCGCTGCAGCAACACCTGAATGGACAAGCCCAAAGAGAAAGAAGAAAAAACACGAAACAAGCTTTTGGAATCTTAAATATCCTGGATCCAGGCCATTAAAATGGGGTGGTCCTGGTGGGGCACTTATTTATGCATGGGTGGCACCAATGGTTATGCTTTTTGTTGGGTGGTGGAATCCTCACCCCTCACAAAATCATTCTTTTTTTTTTTTTCATCTTAGTGAATTTGTGAGTTTCACACAATGACTGTAAAAATGATGGACGAATAACGCCCACCTCTTTCTGTTGTCCTAGCTGAAGCCAAAAATAGGCGGTTCGCTCCACTTCTGTCTTGGCCGTGTTATTTGTATAATTCGTGTCGTCACTACCGAAAAATCCCAAAATGGGCGAAAATGTGGAGCATCAAATGGAAATGATGTTGCCTGGTTGTAGCTAAGCTTACCCGACGTTAGCAGCTAAGCTAACGGAGCTAACCACAGAGGTAGCAATCTAGCTAGTTAACCTGGAGCTAGGGAGCTAAAGCGGAACTTCATATGGGAGTTTGTAGCTGACGGAGGAGGATTGCTGGGGATTTTCCCAGCAAACACAATCATCCGGAAAATTAAAAAAAACAATCGGTGAGTTACTATGTAACGCGAAAAAAGTCGGTTTCACATTGTACCATGACCATTTTTGAGCTGTTGTGGTGGTTAGCATGCCACTTCATGGTGCATTACTGCCACCAACTGGAGTGGAGTGGGACTGGGACTCTAAATACTATTTATGCCAATATGAATAAATAATAATAATCATAGTACAGAAATGTTATGTTGGGCGGGGCTAAAAAACAATGTTAAAAGTTCATGCTGCCACCTACTGTTTTGGGGTTTATAACTCAATGCCTTTTATGGACAATTTAAATTAACCCAGTGGGGGTGGCCAGTCCGATTCCAAGGGTGGCATGTGCTACCCCAGGCCACTCCCTGGACACACCCCTGCCTGGATCATTTATAGAAGTCAGCAGTTGAATAAAAGTCTTTGTTAATTGTTCAGTTTTGGGAAATAGCCGCTAACTGGTGCTTACTGGGAATAGTTGGGAGCTCAGCAATGCCAAACCAAACAATTGTGATGGACAAATGATGGGATTCTAATTTTTATAACTAATATTATGAGCTGAGCGAGTTCCCCCAAAAGACCCAATAACATCATTGAAGACTATTTATTGAAGCTATTTATGCAGCTCAAAATGTTGCTGCTATTAGAATAATATGTAAACATGACCAGGTCTGACCTGAGACCAGCATGTTCACTCAGACATGACCCAAACTCATTCAGCTGTCACAAGAATTAAAAAAAAATAGTTCAATAAAACCAAAACAACAACAAAAATCCTACTTTTCATGATACAAATACGCTGGAGCTAAATGACACAAGCCTGAACGATTCCTGGTGATAGTTTTATACCTAAAGAGAAAAAAAGGTTTCTATTTCACAAAAATATCCCAATTTCTTTCTTCACACCATGAGCCGAAAGGTTCAGAAACTGCAAGAATAGAAAGAATTTTAACAGTTTTATCACCCAGGAGTCTCTAAACCCAATTCCAAGACAAAAAAGAAAGGAAGGCTTTGATTGAAAAAAGAAAAGAAAGGCAGAGGAAGAGGAGAGACAGAGATAGATGGAGAGCAATAGAGGTACGGAAGGAGCGGTTATGAGTCAAACATGAAGACAGGGATGGGAGATGAAAGAAGAAAAAGGAGAGTGGGAGAAATTGGGCGAGGGGATGAAGGGAATGGAAAATGAGACAGGAGGCGAAGGTTAGGAGGAGTTTTGAAAAAGATGGAAATATAAGAGGAAGAACGAGAGGAAGGAGTGAGATGGAGAGGAGGAAGGTCAGTGAACGAGAAGAACGTGTCTGATGTGGGTCTGAAGAGTTTTATCTCGTCTGTGCACACTAAGATATCTACATGAAAAACAACACACACACACACACACACACACACACACACACACACACACACATACACGCGCACGCACACACGCACACACGCACGCACGCACGCACGCACGGAGAAACAGATCATTCCAGTGCGGAAAAGGAAAGGGGAGATGAAGATGAATACAGGAAGCCTTCGAACAAAGGAAGAAGGGTTGGACAAAAAAGTCACAAGAAAAGAAGAGTGAGTAATAGAGAGAAAAGAGGAGAAGGAAATAGAGTGATGGATGGATGGATGGATGGATGGATGGATGGATGGATGGATGGATGGATGGATGGATGGATGGATGGATGGATGGATGGATGGATGGAGACGTGACAGTCAGAGATTGACAGCCTCCTTTCAGAGGAACGGGTGAGTAAACTGGCACAGCAGGTTGGGAGGTGAAGGAGAGACTGAGGAGGGGTGTTAGAAGGAGAGAGAAGGAGAATAGATGGAGAAAAAAGGTTGAGAGAGAAAAAAGGAGGAGGAGAGGTAATGAGAGATAGACCACGACTTCGTAATCAAGCCATAAAGGAGATGTGGAGCGAGGGGGAGAAGACGAGTGGGTTCTGAATGAGTCAATCATGATTAATCAAGACGCTTCTCTCTCTCTCTCTCTCTCTCTCTGCTCAGACACATCATCATTACACACACACACACACACACACACACACACACACACACACACACACACACACACACACACTTCCCATCACAGGGACTATGTGTTCCCATCACTTTACACACACACTCTCTGGATGCATTCAGACAGTTTACAGGCCCCCAAACCGACACCTTCTTCAATGAAGTGTTTTATCAACTTGTCGAAGCTTCAGATCACCCGTCTCATACAAAAGCATGGAGTCAATGTGGACGGGGAGGTGGCTGCGCAGCAGAGAGTGGGAAAGGAGCTACCAACGTCCTGTTTAAAGGCTGCAGGAACAGATGTGGTGGTGGCAGAAATGTATGAGGAGCATGGCAGGAAAAGAGCATACCAAGAGCTAACAGCTTTACAGTCACAACCTTGATCAATGTGGGGCGCCGAGTCTTGAGTTTCACTTTACTGGAGCGGCCATGTTGGGTTTTTGGTGCCAAAATCTGAACATGCAAGATCTGGAGCTGAATGTCCTGCTCACTCACCCAGTCATGGTGCTATTTAGGCGTCAAATAACCAGTGACAGCTGAGTGAATTAGATAAACGAGTATCTGAACATGCAGCAGCAAAGTAACAAATGATCAAATTATCTAGCCTAGAAATCTAGACAACCTGTAGCAGTAGCAAAAGATTTTGCTCTGCAGGTTCAGGTTGGTCTAGCTACGCTACATTGTAGCCTCAGCAGGTCTACCATGGGCCTGAACAGTTTTAGGTCAGGCAAACCACAGCGCTCTATGAATGTAGAGAGATGTTTGACAGGCTAAGCACCAGAGCTATGATGGAGAAGAACTACAAAGATGGCACTGGATCAGAAACGGCTTTGACATCAACAGTGAACAGTTTAGACTTGGGCTTTTCTTTGAATCAAGAGCAGATAGAGGTACTTAAGTCCTTTATTTGGAAAAAGGATGAATACATCACATTGTTCACTGCTCTGATCAGTGTTTGCGAAAACTTTTCAGCCACGCCTGCCAAACTGGCAGACGTGAGAGCGTCTCACGCAGGACATTTTTGATCCACGTAGGACAATGTCCTCGCGGGCTTCAGATTTGTATCTATTTAACAGTGGGTATTGTCTGACCTTTACATATTATACATATTTTTATTGTGACAATAATCTGTTGACATAATTTGAAAAAAGAACCATCAATGTGATTTTCTGCCAAATTCATAAAATGAGGATTAACAGAATTTATCAGGAAATTATTAGAGATCATTGTTATAGGATTTCTGAATCCTGTGCCGCTTCTCTTATTATTATAAAATATTATGAAACACCAGAAACAACATATTATATATGAAAGTATTTCTAAATATTGTAATGATCCATAAGGGCCTTTTGTGACTGATGCTGTAGCCTGATGTTACTGTTCCTTTAAGAGACGCTGTGGCTGGTTGAGGTGAAACTGGAAGTTGGAGATGCGGGTTTATTTCAGCTGTTTGTTAAACTACTCTAATAAACTGCTGTTAAGGACAAAATGTCATTCTGTCTGACGATTTAGTTCATCACAAATATCACAATATAAAGAAATTATCTTTTTCTTGGGGGGGTAGGGGGGTGTCACTGTGCCGTGGTCCCCGAAATGCCTAGAAACGGCCCTGGGTGTGGGACTGAGTTTTGAAGGTGATCTGAATTGTATCAAATAAATAAATATTACATGCTTATAAGTTATTATTATTATAAAATTACAAACGTGTAGTGGATATGTCTGCCTACATTTTCCTTTTCAAACACTGTTTTGTTTTTTTATGCGACTATTTTCCTGTCCTGTTTGTCTCTTAGCTGCATCTCCTCTCAATCCTCCAGAAAAACTGCTGTCTGGCTTCTTACTTTTCAACCCACAAGTTACTTTTGAAATTAGCACATCAAAAAGATGCCTCGACCGCAAAAATAGCGGAATGTGCGCAGCGCGGCCGCACCAGTGAGGAGACGTCACCGATGCACGGGAGATGATCTCTGCAGCAGCGGAGCGCGTCAGGCACAAATGAAAGACAGAAAGTATGAGCAAACATGAACGATCGTGTGTTAATTATGTTTTTTTTTTGTGGCGCCACTTTGAGAATGTTTCTGTGGCCGTGCGCAGGACGCAGCTGCCCGGCGGTGCGCATCAGTAATCAGCGCTCTGCCGCTCTTCATCCTCTCTGCCCCAAAAGAAGACCCGCTACACTGAGAGCCCAAATAAATAATGTAATATATGTAGAAACTAGATCTTTTGAGGGGGAAGCCAACAAACAGTCTGCAGTTTTCAGGAAGTTTATTTTATTTTGGCACGTTCAGAGAAGACGCACGGCGTCGGTCATAATGTCCGACGATTTAAAGTTTTTCGTCGGACAATATTAAATCACGTCGGTAATGGCCGACTGTCCGACGTGTTTTCGCAAACACTGCTCTGATTGGTCTTAGCACTGTGCAAATGCATTTGGAGACAGTTTGAAAGACAACCATAGAGTCCACCCCATGACTGAGTTCTGTCTATGGGTCATGGCCAGACTATGTATTCACATTTATAGGATGGCTTGCCAGGCTACAAATGATCAGTAAATGAGGAGTAGCTTTAATATCTTAGTCTGAAAAATGTTCCATTTTACTACATGGAGGAGGTGGGACTTAAGACCTGTACTACAACCAGCCAGTAGGGAACGTTTGTCTTGTATTGGCTTTCATTTCCAGCTTTTTCTCAGATGTCTATTTTCTTTTTAACGTCAAAAGAGTTGTTTACTCTGGGTATGATGATTCCTGATGGTGTTCCAGAATTCCACATAAAAAAGGGGGAAAAAATCTGAATGATAAAGCTTACTGGTTAGATTAGCCTGCCTTCTCTAATGAACATTTACACCAGAAGATGCAAAACAAGGAACACTAAGACAGACCTCATCCACCCAACCCAGGATCTATTCACCCTTCTTCCTTCAGGCAAAAGGTTGAGCACCCTTAAAGCATGGACAAGGCTAATAAACAGCTTTGCACAACATGATCTTAGGCGTTAATTAATAACTTGAGGTTAATTAACATTAGAATAGAATACTTTATTAATCCCACAGTGAGGATGTTAGCATGTAACAGGATAATACCAGTAACAGTTAAACTGTGGAGTTCTAACCTCTTACTGCAGTGGGAATGAATGACCTATGGTAGCATTCTGTTTTACATCTAGGATGTTTCAGTCTGACACTAATGGAGCTGTCCATGGCCTCCACAGTGGAATACAGTGGGTGGGAGTGGTTTTCCAAGATGGAGGTCGGCTTCACCAACATCCTCCTTTCACACAGGTCCTCAACAGATTCCAGTGGGCAGCCCAGAACCGAGCTAGCTTTCTTAACTAGCTTGCTCAGTCTCTTCCTGTCTCGGTCAGAGCTACCTACACCCCAACAGACCACAGCAAAGTGAATAACAGAGCCAACAATGGAGTGATAAAACAAGTTTAGCAGATGGAAATGAACTCCGAAGGACGTTAGCCTCCTCAGGAGGTGGAGGTGCTTTGGCCCTTCTTGTACAGAGCATCACCTCAATGTCTGCACCCTGGATGTTTACTGGTGACTGAGTGAGGAGGAGTGTTTCCCTAGACGTCAATCACCATTTCCTTTGTCTAACTGGTGTGCAAAGGTGGTTACGCTCACACCAGTCCACAAAGTCTACAATGACTGACCTGTACTCCAGGTCATTCCCCTCAGGCACACAGCCAACAATGGCTGAGTCATCTGAAAACTTCTGGAGATGACAGCTGCTGGTATTGTAGGTGAAGTCCGAGGTGTAGAAGGTGAATAGAAAGGGTGAGAGTACCGTACCCTGTGGAGCTCCAGTACTACACACAGCCACCTCAGACATACAGTTGTGCAGCCTCATGTACTGTGGCCTGTTGGTGAAGTAGTTGATGGTCCATGCAGTCAGATGTCCATCCACTCCTGCACCCCTCATCTTCTGCTGTAGTAAAGACAGCTAGATGGTGTTGAAGGCAGACTCTCACAGTGCTTGTTTGCAAGGTGAGTCAGCACCCAGTGCTGCAGGTAGATGATAGCGTCCTCCATCCCCATGTTTGGTTTATATGCAAACTGCAGTGGCTCCATCTCTGGGCTCACCACGGAGCATAGGTGGGTGAGGATGAGTCTCTCCATGGTCTTCATCAGGTGGGAGGTCAAGATGACTGGTCTGCAGTGCTCTGGATCCCTGGGGCAAATTCTCTTATATCTACTAAATGAGTAAAAAATTATTGATTCATTCAATGTATTTTTCTCCTGAAAATCTGTGCACATTTGTATTTTTAAACTGACTCAAACATCTTGACTCCTGTGTTAAATTTAACTATTTTCACAAACTAACACTTAGCTTCATCCATGACTTAATAAAATGGTGAAAAACAATAAATAGCATGATTTGATAGGAGGAAATAAAACACATCTCCACAAAACAATTAACAGTAAGTTTTAATTGATTGGAAGTTGCTTTTTTTCTTCTAATGTGCACCGTAGATGGTCTCTCTCCATCTCTGCTGCTTGTGAAGAGTGTGAATCTTCAGACAGAAAGAGGAAAAAATAGGGCACTTTCATATTTATTTAAGTGTCAGATCCAGAGCTGTCTGTGGGGAGAGAGAGAAACAGAGAGGAAGGGAGGAAGAGAGGAGGAAGGGCTGCAACCACAGGAACTCAGAGGGCTCACAAGCCTTCCTCTGTTTTCTCTATCGCTCAACACACACACACACACACACACACACACACACACACACACACACACACACACACACACACACACACACACACACACACACATCTGGCTGCACAGTGGAAAGGCAAACAGAGGGAAAGAAAAGGAAGGAAGGGAAAAGAAAGTGAGAAGAAACAGAGGAGGAAATGGGAGTGTGTGTTTGTGCGATACAAAGGAATCTCAGAGCAGAGTCCAAATGAGGATTATGTTTCGGTTCTGAGCGGGTCATGATCCTCCGTCTCAGAGATGTCACATCGATTCTGGGTACCCACAATCCAGAACCCTCATCAGTGCTGTTAAAAGGACAGGAAGCCTCCCCTCTTCTGACACACATCCTCCTCTGTAATTACCTCATGGTTTCAGGTCACAGGAAACATAAATCAACACCTCCTCCTGGTGGATCTGATGGGAACTGCAGACAGGCAGAGGAGCTCAAATCTGTCATTTATCAAGATGTGTCTTTAGGATAAGGGTTTCAAAATAAAAGTTTTTTAAAACGGTTTCAGTAATGTAGGATCTGGACTTTGATTTATGCCTAAATTATTATTTTTTTTGTGAGCGCTTTCTAAGCTCTTGGACATTAAACAAAACTTTAACAACCTCAAAAATGTAAATTTAAATAAATAAGAACTTTATTGTCCCCAGGGAAAGTATTTTGTCACGAACATGCTCAGTGCAACAAGAGGGTTAGATATAAATATTAATGTAACACAACTTGAACTACAAAAATGAAACTTCAACTTAAAAATCTACTTTTTTAAAATCAAAGTCCTGCTTGTTAGAAACCTTTGATGCAACTTATCCAAAAGGAGAACTTTATCTTTAATTTACCAAAGTGATGATTTAGATTTCCTAGAATATTAAATCAAAGTCTTTCTGACCAGTAAACATGATGTGCACCAAATACTAATGAACTTGAAGCTCAAAGTGAAAACTTTAAATTTATTTTCATTCTCAACTCAAAATAAATTAAACTGAGTCAAAGTTTTGACTTTAAAAGATCAAACTGAATCATAAAAAAGTCTAAATCAAGTTCAAAAATGACCACAAAAATCCACTGAGCTTACCAAAAACTGTTTTATCACTATTATTATGATGTCATGTCAAATAAACCCAAAAAACATTCTCACACTTAAAAGTGGTTTACGATGAGAAGAGTTCAGAGACATAAACTCAAACAGCAGAGATGATTTGATTGATTTTATTTGTAAGGCACCAGAAGTCCTTCCTTACTGCAGAACATTTCATATCATTTATAGTAAATTTTTGTTGCAGTTTTTTATTATTTTGTTTAAACGAAGCTATGATTTCAGACACAAAACAATTTTTTTTTCTTTTTTTTTGCCAAAGTACACACTTTTTGTTTTACATTATACACAAAATAAGTATTTAAAAAAAGGACTTTTACAAAGCTCAAAACGCTTACAATGCTTCACGCTAGGGGGGGGGGGGCAGAAAGTCAGAGTCAGGATCAGGGAGGGGGGGTGGAGGGACTGGAGGATCAAAGGGTTGAAAGAAAGAAAAAAAAAGGTCAGAGTACTGCAGTTTCCCCCTGGTGTCACATCAGATTTGTAACAAACGGCACAAGAATCATCCAGGACAGACGAGAGAAGATGCAGCCATTTACACATAAAGCTTTCTATGTATAACTGTATAGAGGCAAGCACCTCCCACTACTTGTACAAATACATAAGAGTTTTATTTGTGTTTACAAGGTCAGCTTTGTTGTTCTCCTTCTAGTTTATAGTTAATAAAATGAAGAGGGGAAAAAAAATAATCAAGTGTATTGATCACAAAAAGTTTGGATGAAACAATCAGAAGAGGGCTTCGCTGGTTCCCCTGCAGACATGCATGGATGTGTGTGCTTCTGTCTACACATTCTGCATATCACTATGACTGCAGCACGGAGCTAGATACAAACGGCGTGTGGTTAGATGTGAGGACGACGTGCTGCGAGCTTATTTCACAAGCAGAGTAATGTGTTGTCGTGGAAACGGCGACGCCTTCGCCACCAAACCACCGGACCTGTACACCTGTTTATACACCACGTTATACACATACATACACAACAGCGGGCTTCACTGAGGCGGGGGTTTACTGTCTGATCCCTAAAGAATAATGAGGAGTTATTTGTCATTTCTACTGTTAAAAACATGCAAAATATTAGAGAATTACCTCCAGGGAGTAACTTATAGTGTAATGTAGAGGTCGACCGATATTGTTTTTTTTCTATTGTCGATACTGATGCCGATATGTTGGAGACATGGTCAGCTGATATGTACCGCCGATTTTTATGGGCTGGTTTTCATGGCCGATATATCTGAACGTTTTCCCACCTTATTTTCATGCTAAAATGTCACTAATAACATCGGTTGATGCACAAAATTTCTGAAGCTTTATCAGTTTTTGAACTCTGAATTTAACTAACTTTGTGCACTGCTCAGTGTTAAAGTCAGCAACTACGTAAAATTAATTTAGAGTATTTATTATGCAGATGTTAGCGAACGTAAAAATACATTCAAATTAAATTCTACAACATTGGGCTGGCCGAGGATGTGCCTGACTTTAAATCAGCTTTACGAAGGACAAATATCGTCCGATGCCAATATATAAAAAAATGATAAATATTGGCCCGATATATCGGTCTACCCCTAGTGTAATGCAACAATAATGTAATGATATTAATATTATGAGCTAATAGTGTTTAAGTCTCAAACCTCCCTGTATTTATAAAAATCTTTTCTTTTTTTACCTATTTAGTTTGAAAGCATGCTCCAACAAAATGTCAGGACTTAAATTGACCAAATTGTTGACCTGAACCTGAAAAAGTTCAATGTTTGACATTTTAAGGAATTTTTGTTATTCCATTTTTGTTAAAAAGAGGAAAAGTATCAAAATTAAAATCTAATTGTGTGTATAGCAGATGAAAAAAAAATACTGAATTTAAAATGACTGCATGTGTTTCTGTCTTTTGACTGAGACTAATGTCTGTTATTTGCTATTTTTAACAGAGATTTTAGTTTTAATAGGGAAAAAACTTAAAAACAAAAATCAACATTTTAATTTAGAGACCCTGTTTAACACATTCAATCCTATTTATTCACCTAAACTGTCACAGAGGACCGCTTCCATGCACGGTCCGCCCAAACTCACCTTAGAGGTCTAAACGGACTAAATAATTTGGGTTTTCCACTTATTTGATCACTTATCCACTTGTGCTTCATTTGTGCATGAAAATAACTTTCATATTAAGAGTTTTCCCAGTTTCCATCAACTTTTTGTTTTTAATGTGACAGATGTGTGAACAAAGAATCATAATGGTGAGTTTATATATGTGAATTTACAGCACTAAACTGGGACATAGAGCCTTTCTAGAGTGGAGTATTCAGAGACTGAGACTTTGCCACATGCAGAGCTAAATATCCAGTCCAGAGCCTGTTTATTAGACTCGTGTGTATCAGGTTTGTGTGTATTAGATTTGAACGCTCAGTGTGAATAAACAAACCTTCATACTTAATGCAGACTTGTCTTTCACCTGCTAAGAAGATTCTTCAAAGGTAATCGCTGCCCTCTGCTGTCAGACTCCAAACACACACGACCATCTGCTTTATTAATTAGCGCACATTAGAAGTTTTAACAAGGTGGTGGGTCAGCTGTGTTTGTCTCAGGTTGTGCCACCTGTCTAATCTAACACTGCAGCTATAAGAAAATGCTAATTTGATTTCTCCTTTTGTATAAATTCAGGATTATTTTGACTTAGAAACATTTGAGGCATTTTTTAAGGATTTCTCTGACTGGTCAACACCTGCATCTTAAAATAAAACAAAAGTGGAACTCTGAGAGCCGAGTTACTGCTGATCAGCGTGAAACGGTTATTTTAGGAGACTGAAGCGTCAAAGAGTCTGGTGTTGTGTCTAATATGTTTTACAGTCCGTCAGGTTTCCTGTTTTAACACCAAGAGAATGATGCTTTCAGTCTCACAGACCCATCCTGCCAAACCTGTGCAGAAAAGAGGCAAGAGCCTGGAAGAGAGTGGGAGGAGGTGGAAGGAGGTGTGAGCGATGGAGCCAAAACCACAAAAACTAAAGAGAAAATTAGGAAAAAGATGAGGGAAGAGCTGAAACATGATAATTAAAAAAACCTTAAAGACAAATAGAAAATAAAGTAATTAAAAATACAACAGGGAAATGATATCTTGCTGATAAAGAAAAATCCTTCTTATTACTGTAAATATAAGGAGGTCAGCGTGGCAAAGACTGGTTAGAGGTCTGAAGCTGCGTTGATGAGACAGACGCCCGTGTTGGATCGGCTGGAGGAGAAGGAGACCAGGGGAGAGGCTGTGGGGCCAGATCTGGAGATTCAGGTCTCTGTGATCAAAGAGCTGAACACCATCTAATCAGACTTGTCTCCATCCTCCTCGCGGTGGCTGTCCACACCGTCGCGAGAAGCCTTCTCCTCCTTGGCCAGCTGGGCTTGGGAGGCCAGCAGAGAGGAGAGCGAGAAGAGACCCGAGGAAGAGGTGACGGCTGGGAGGGTTGGCTGGCTCAGGCCCAGGGGCAGCGGGGTCATGGGCAGGGCCAGACCCTGGAGCTGCGACAGCTGGTGAGCCTGGAGCTGCTGCTGCAAGGAAAGCAAATAAACAACTCAGAGCCAGCAGACAGATCCAGAACACCAGAGAACAGAGTTATGATCCCGGTGGGGTCAGGGAGATACTGGGTTCACTGAAACAACTGATCCAGAATCGTTAGAAGATTCCACAGGAGGACACACTAAAGTCAAGACAGAATTAATAACACTATACGGTCTAGTTGATAATAAAAGTATTAAGATTAGTGCTTTAAAGCTGCTATGGCAAATTTGGAAAACAAATTAGCTTAAAACGTTTTTTTCATGCCTCTTAACAACCTTCTAACAAAGTAGAGCTATAAATATATTGTGGAGAGTAAAATTTAAAAAATGGCTGTCGGTCTCGCCGAACCGCCGCACTTCCATGGATCCTCCACTCATTCCACACTCACGTATTTAACAGAACACCACTGGTGTGAGAGGTTCTCCACTCAATAATACCAGAGGAGAAACAGCCGGCTGCTACCACTTCAACCTTAGGACAAACTACCAGAGTCCCAAAAAGAAAAACACCATCTGAAGTCACGGACAACAAAAGACATTTGGACCTAGAAAACTGCGACTGTTTAGCGCCATCTCGTTTCTTCTGATAATGTGGGTTTGGCATCAGGCAGATGTGGCCTACAGATAACAGCCGATGGGAGGGGTGAGTGTTCCGTGTTTTGTTTTGCAGATTTGTAATTGCAGCTTTAAACAGAGAGAACAGATATACTGAATTATATCAGTGTCAAATATCAGAGAATCCAAATAAAAAAAGAAACAAGTCTGAATTCAAACTGTTGAAATAATGTGATCAGACTTCAGTAAATTGGTTTTATTGGAAAAAGAGGCTGTAGATGTTTTAACACTAGAACTCCCAGAATTCTAACTTCCCTAGAATTCCCACGAACAGTCAATTTGACGGCTGTCATTTTGGCCATTAAATGCAGGCTGATGATGACGTGGAGTAAAACGGTTCAAGTGCGCAATTAATGAACTCTTTATGGATGTGTGAACCTAATAATAAGGTAAGAAAATATCATTTGAATCCAAACCTTGAAAAGAAGTCTCTCTATTGTTCGCTGGGTGACTGACGCGGCTCCTTTCTGCGCGGGGGAGGGGGGAGATGGTCCTCCGCGGTGCTGTCAGTCTCAGCTGCGTCTACTGACCAGTTTTCATCAGCTTTCCCCTCTCCGCCTGAAGCAGCATCATTTCTAATGCTTGTTTCACTGAGAACGTTCGTCTAAAAGCCGTTTTAGCAGCTATTTTACACGGAGTATGAACAGAGTGAGCGTGCGCGAGCTGAAAAGTTGGTTGCTTAGCAACGGTGACGCTGTGTCATCCGCGGGAAAAATTTATCATGTAAACAATAGAGCCGTCAGGCTTCTGGGAGACAAAGTAAGAAACAACCATATTTCTTTTTTGATACATTTTTTTATGGAAATTATAACGCAAAATTAAAGGGCACATAGACAGGAAAAGTCAGGAAGCCAGGACAACATGGGAGCCTTCTAACTGAAGTTATTGAATATCAAAATATGAAAACCGTCAAAATGACTGCCTTGGGAGTTCTAGTGTTAAGAAGGCAAATGTTCTTAAATTTCATTCATAATTCCCACATCTGCCTCTTCTAAAGACCTGTGACAAATATCATCCACACCCTTATTGTGCAGAGGATCCTACTACAGCAGCCTGATCACTGTTCAGCAATACCATTTATCATCCATCAGGGTTTCAGCTCTAATGCAAGATTCTACTTGCACAGAATAATAAAAAGCTGAGGCTTATTTTCACAAAAAAGCAGTAACTGAAGCTTTTTTAATCAATAAGTCAATAACTAAAGGTCATTAGACAATGGAATGGTTCAATACTGGGAGGGGCTGGAACATCTTACCCTTATGATGGAGTTCATCTCTGGAGGGGTGACCTGCTTGGCCCTCTCTATGGCTGCCAGGACCTGCTGCTGGTGCTGTGTGTGTGTGTGTGTGTGTGTGTGTGTGTGTGTGTGTGTGTGTGTGTGTGTGTGTGTGTGTGTGTGTGTAGGAAAGTCAGACATAAAACAACAGTGAGAAGGGGAGGCGAATTTGGGAGGGGAGAGAAAGGTGGAGAGGTTAGATCAATATCAATAGTCCCAACGGACCCCCCCACTGCTGATGCACCTCCCCCTCTGACCATTTAGCTATTCATCCAGTCATATGTACACACACAAACACACACATGTACACAAAAGCCTGGTGTGACACTGCTGGATGAATGGTCGACTGGTGGGTTATAATGGGTGGAGGTCAACCCCCCGGTGGGCAGATAAGAGCATGGCTTATCTGAATCACACAGCCATTTATTACACCGAAACACACACGCGCGCGCGCGCACGCGCACACACACACACACACACACACACACACACACACACAAAGAAAGGAAGAGTGGGGAAGAGGAGGAGGAAGCTGGGGGGAGGAAGAGGTCTAAAAGGAAGGAGTCGTGGGAGGAACAGCCACGATGAAGGTTACAGATTAAATATGGCGGAGGAGGAGAACCGAGGTGGAAAAGAACACAGGAAGCCAAAGATGAAGAATGACGGGAGGAGAGAGCAGAGGGGTCACCGAGGTGCAGAGGTAATGAGGCGGGAATGAGGGTGATCTCATTCCAGGAAGTGAGGAATAGAGGTGCGGGTCAGAGGGTTAGCAGCCACGTTGTTATTAATGTGTGTATCAAAGTGTGTGTCAGTGCTTACCTCCTGAGACAGGTAGGGGAGGACTTGTGCGCAGATCCCATTCAATCTTTTCACTATTTCAGCCTGTGGAAGCAGAGTTAAACAACAATTCCTGTCAATCACAGCAACATTAAAGGGTTTCTGTCTATTTAATGTATCGTGTGTTTTATTTAATGATCTTTACACGTTTGTTGGTCTTTTCATTCACAACAGCAGAATGTCGTTATCTGTCAACAGTACAGGTGTACAACCCTGAAAAAGATGCCAGTTCCTTTTAGCTATTTGTTTCAGAGTCTGCAGTTTCCTCGTGCTGGGTCATGGTCATTAACTAGAGGCAGAGAGTTCCCGTTTTCTAGGTGTCGGTTTGTGTTTTATTAAGGAAGAGACAGTTCTGTCTAGTCTGCCAACGAACCATCAGCTGAACACATAATTATGCTATTTACAAGACAAACTGGCAGCTTAAGACTGAAATAAACTAAAAACAATACAGACAAAACTGGGTTGATTAGAAAGAGAAAGCTGATATCGTAAACCATTGATGAACCACGCCCGTAATGGTAAAGTCAGAGCACTCTAAAACTGCTGGACGATAGAGGAAAAAAACATGTTCATAAAAAAATAATCTTTAAAAAAATAATTATAAAAAAAATGTAGAAAACATATTTTAAGTGCAGCCCTGGTTGTTTTATGTCATTACTTTATGATAAAACAAGTAGGTTGTGTTACCAGACTTGTTTTTTATCGATTCTCTGCAAATTTCGCAAACAACTGTTTTTTATCAGACTTGTAAAAATCTAAATATTGCCATGCTGGTGAACTACTGTAACCTTTTTTTGGAACAATTTCCACTGCTTCTCCTTGGTTTGAGAGGGGAGGGCTTGGTGACGGGGCGTGCCTGGGTCCGTGTTTTTGATTGGTTGAGAGTGAGTAATGACAGAAAAACAAAGCAAACTTATCATTGAAGTTTTTATTGACCCATTTTTTCCTATCGCACCATACATCTATCGATAGATATCGTTATTGAATTATTGTCCAGCCCTACTCCAAAGTACTTTACAGCACAAGTATTCACACACTGATGGTGATGAGCTACATTGTGGCCACAGGCTACAGCCCAAAGATAATGACTGACATGGACTGAGCCCGGTTTTGAACCAGCAGCTCACACATTACCGGGTGAACTTCTAACCTCTGAGCCACCATCGCCAAACCCATATTTGTTTTGCATGTTCACTCAAGCCTTCAGGAACATTTCTATGATTTTTTTCAGCAGCAGCAAAGAAAACAGACAGATACTAACTTGAACAATAAGGGGACGAACATTTCCAGGATTCTATTTTACACCAAAGTAGCGTTCAGTTATTTTTGATGAAGTGTAAGAATCATGATGGCGATCATAAATAATTATTCTAGTGGCGAGTCTAAATGTTCACCGTCTCTTAACACTGATGACTAAATAGCCCACTACCTCCAGCATGGGTTTACCTTATTGTATTCTTGGTAAAAACAGATTTTTTCCCAGTTTCATGCATTTCTAATAACAACGTATGTTTAAGGAAGGTGACTAAAGAAGGTGGCTTTGGTGCATTTTATTTGGTGAAGCACAATCCAGCCACGTGGATTTCATTATGATGGTCTTTAAATGAATGAAAGAATAAATAAATGAATGAAAAATGCATGAATAGTTAAAAACACAAAAAAATAAGAGGTGCATAAAGACAGTTGGACTTCTTTAAAAGCCTTCCAAGATGGAAAACTGCAGATAAAGCAAAAAATAATAATCACATTGATGGTGAATAAACTCTACCAGCTGATAACGGTAGAGCTTCCTCATGGGAGAGCATGTATGGCTGCAAACTACTGAGGTTTCTACTGAAAACTGCTGCTAGTTGCAAGAACAAGCATTGATGTTTGGTGTGAATCACTTTCTTGAGGTCATGCCACAGCATCTCCATCAGGTTGAGGTCAGGACTCTGCCTGGGCCACTCCAGAAGGTGTATTTTCTTCTGTTCTCCTGCAGGAGAACGTGAGGCCATCTGTCCACCAGCTGAAGCTCAACAGAAGATGAGTGATGCAACAGGACAACGACCCAAAGCATAGAAGTCAATCAACAACAGAATGGCTTAAACAGAAGAAAATACACCTTCTGGAGTGGCCCAGTCAGAGTCCTGACCTCAACCCGATGGAGATGCTGTGGCATGACCTCAAGGGTTCACATACTTTTCCACCTGCACTGTGAATGTTTACATGGTGTGTTCAATAAAAACATGCAAGCATAACTATTTGTGTGGTATTAGCTTACGCAGACTGTGATCGTCTATTTGTGTGACTTGGATGAAGATCAGATCACATTTTATGACCAATTTCTGCAGAAATTCATATAATTCACATATGTTTCTTGCAACTGTGTGTAAGCAATAATATCTGCTCAGATTCAGTTCAATCCTGTAAAATAGAATACCACTATCTCAGATGGCTGAGGCAACAACAAAGCTAAAAGATCACAGAAAGCCACTCTGGTATTTAATTATCTTTGAGGGATTAAAATCCACACCATCATCAGTGTGGGAAACATCTACTACGACCTTCTCAAACTGGGAAAATAAATCTGGCCTCACACTCACGCCCATATATCAAACTCCTCTCATTAATGAAGATGCTTGTAGCTACTACTCCCTCAGAATTTCACACAAACACAAAGTTACAGTCACTGATGCAGGCACACAAAGACTCCTTTCTCTTCCACCTTGGGCACGTTCTCCGTCTTTCTTCCATGCAGATCTTTTATCATATTTGGCTGATAATCATCCTATCCGTCTGAGATATGCAAAGCAAGAGTAATTGGGTTAGAGCCTAATTCACGGCGTGATGAGCGAGGGGCCCTCCTAACAATCATTAGGCATGCAGAGCACAGCTCCCCATCAGGAGCTCGACACCGATCTGCTCATAATCACACACACACACTCACAATCTCCCCAACATCTCTATAACGTCTGAGAATCGCCCAATGCCGTACATGGCTTTTCCTCTTTTCACTGACCTTTAGTCCCATCCCTGTCTTTTTTTTTAAATCTAAACATCTTATCTTGTCACTTGTCCTTCAAAATTCTGCTTTTCCCTCAAATGATCCATTTTAAACCTTCTATTGGAAAAGTATAGCACAATATAAATGCAACAGTTATTTTCACAAGTGGCTTTCTGTATTAACCGGCACCTGATGACACACTGCCAACATGACCACTAGGTGGCATGGAGCTTTTTCAGATAAGAGGGCAGCATCTTACCTGCTGTTATAGTTTTATTCTGAAAGCACTAGAGAATATGAGCACACCCTAACCCTGCTACACCGATCCACACACACACACAAAAAAACAAATGACCAGAATTAGTGTACATTCAGCTCCTTCTAGAGCTTCATCCTAACCTTTAATAAGGCAAGAAGATTTTAAGTCAAAACCCAGAGGAAGATGTTGGTCATGAATCATAAAACTAGCCCTGGTTTAGGTTGATCATATTAAATCAGAATGATGTCATAATGGCTCGATTCAGCTCAGTGAGCTTGTTTCCATCATGGAGTCAGGAACAGTTTGTTGTGCTGACACGAGTGATATATTAATTAGCACCGGATGAGTTAAGAGTGAAATAAACACATGTTGTGAAAAGCGTGAATTGTTGGCACTCAAGTCCTTTTCAGTGTGTGTGTGTGTGTGTGTGTGTGTGTGTGTGTGTGTGAGTGAGAGAGAAAGAGTTGTGTGGATTGAATATTTAAGGACCAAGTTCACTCATTACTCCAACACATCTGCCCTGGTCTCTAGTATGAATGAATGCCGTGTGAGTTTATCTCTGTGGGGGAACAAAGCTCTCACGCTCTTGTTTCAGGAAGGAGCTCTGCCATGTGGTGGAGATGCTAATGCTAACAGTTAGCTTCTACTAGCTAAGACATGTGCTGCTCTCTCCTGGCTGCTAAACCAACAACAGCCTTCCTCGGTCCTGAACCAAGATGGGTGAGTCCATGAATGTTAATTTTCAGTGAGACGTAGATCTGAGTGGCTTTTCTAATCTGAGCGTTTCCCCGTCTATTTTCTTTCTGTGACTAATGCAGGAAATAGGGGTAGAAGACTATTTTCACGTTTAGCCTGCATTTGAAACTCATTGTGATCGGTCATATTTCAAAAATAAGTAAAAATGGTTTCTCGGTGAACTTGGTATTTAGAGAAAATGTAAACTAACCTTACATTCTAACAGTAATTTAGCTTGAGATGAAAATCCCACGGTTGGAATTTTTTCTTTTTTACAATTCTTTATCTTTTTAAAAAAATATTAGCATTTAGTGTCTAAGAGTTAGCAAAACGAGGAAACAAGTTCAGTACAGTTTAAAATCTGTTCAAAGGAAATATGGAAGACAACCCTGAATAACCCTGACATTACCCAGACCTGCTCTGTGTCCTGGTTCTGTCTCTGGATGACCTTCACTCTGTGTTTAACTACTTCCTGCCAGATGTGGATATATATAAACATAATTTTTCCTTCATTGTTTTAAAAAAGTATCTTCATGTAGTTCCAACCTGTTCTGCAGATTTAATCACAAGGAGCACAACTCAAGCTGACTTATATAATGTGAAAGACACAGCAAATGAACCAAGACCAGCTCTTATATACAGTTTAGATGCTATTTTAAATGTAATACCTCAGATTTACTGCATCTGCTGTGCTGGATGTAAATGTGCACTACAGTAACCTAACCTGACAAGCTGGCCTTTTCATTAAAACTAAGGAGAGTGATAAACAACAATTTACACACACATAATGAACATTTTAACACTCTTGAACTAAGACTATCTGTGTAAGGGTTTTAGGTACATGCAGGAACTTAAATTCAGACAAAACATGAAAAAAAAGGCACCCAAACAAGAGTTTCAGTTCTACCAAAAATCCTAGTTTAATCTATTATTTAGCCTCGCTTCTTCTCTTCAAGTCTAAACTAAAAGACACACAGAAATGAAACGGAGTGAAAATACAAAAGTGAAGAGGGATTTTTCTTGAGTTGAGAAAGAATAAAGTGATCAAGAGGGAGCAACTGTGAGCATCTCACAACGTGTGAGAGTGTGAGAAAGGAAGGAAAGGAGGGAAATGGAGGTGGAAAGAGGAGAAAAAAGAAGAGTGGGGAGAGTAGCTCGGCACAATGGGCCCCGACATGAATGCTCCTCGACACTCGTTTCCACACATCCCCTTCAATTTCAGCGCTCTAATGGGACTAGCTGCTCACTGCACCCACTCACACTGTGCACAAAGAAAATACACACACACACGCACACACATGCAAGTGCACACACACGCACGCACAAATGCACTATAACACACAGCTGCTTGTGAACACGTGCCCGTTGACACACGTGAATTCGACCATTAAAGAATACAAACACGCACGCACACACACGAACTTATGTTATTATCTTAACCCACACATCGACTTATTCTCCTAAATTTTTTGAAAATCATAAGCAAAGTGCACTAGCACACACACACACACCCTAACGTATGTCTGTTAATTGTATTCTGAGTGAGACAAAGGAAAGATGTGGTGTATGTGTGTGTGTGTGTGTGTGTGTGTGTGTGTGTGTGTGTGTGTAGCATGCATGCATCACTCTGTCCATCTTGGCCCTCCAACATCACACTTTGTGTGGGTGCATAAATGTGAATGTTTTTAAGTCAGACGCTGCTGCTTCTCTTACAGTGTGTCCATTTGTCAAATCACGCTGCTTCTGCCAATATGGATGTCAGCGAGTGCCATCAATCATAACGTGTGTGTGTGTGTGTGTGTGCAGCTCCAGACGAGGTCACAGATAAGGGCTGGCCCCCTGGAGGCCCACTGCTCCCTCCCACAGACAGGCTGAGCATAAATTACTTCTCCAGTTTAAATGGAAGCATAAACATCAGGTTCCCCTCTAGCAGCACAAACTCAAAGCTAACATAAAAAATAGCTTGTATGAAATTCTTTCTTTCTGCTGATAAATAAAAGTGTAGAAATTGAAATGAGTGCATTCAGACTATTTCAGGCATCCTGGTGTATAGAAACGTACAATATCTACTTTTTCATGGCTTATACTGGCAAAGAAGGAAAATCATCAGCTTTTACAAACAAACCATTTAACACAGATAGAAGATTTAAAATGATCTTACCTGTTTGTGCATCTCGATATTGAGCCCGTAGGACATCTCATAGTACTAAAGGGAAGCAGAAGACAAAGAAAAAGGTTAAAGAATACGAGGATGTATATGAGCTTCATGCTAACGTATTTTATCATTTTTGTTGCTTCTTTCAGATTACAGTGAGGTTTTCTCTGCTTGAGTCGATGTTGAATATGCTAAAGTCTGAGCCGTGTCTCCCAAAAGGTGTTTCCTAACACATAGAATTGAAGCATCTCTTCAAAATAATCACAGATTATTGAAAACCTCACAATCTCTAATAGGACCTGAGAGAATCTGTATTTGCTTAAACCTGCAGGTTTTGCTTAAAGCTAGGCCTCGAATGAGTGAAAATCCAAATATAAAAATGTTCAAATGTGACGATCTGCATCCATTGTTCTACAAATGTAACTGGAGTCTGCACAAAATCACTACGAGGGCAGCAAATGGCCCCAGAGCCGTACTTTGGATATGCTTGTGTTAGAGTTTATGTATGTACATGGGTGACAACAGCTCTACTTCAATGGTGTATTTAAGATTCTTTGCTCATAATAAACTTCAGGAACAACATAAACACAGAGATTCCCTCCAAATACAATCACTGTGAAGACAAAACAGGCAGATTTTCAAGAACATCAGACTCAGATGAGCCACATTAGTGATTTTAAAGCCCAGCGTCAAAGACTTTGATGCAACAAACGTATTCACGCAGGAGAAAAATGGAGCGCGGAGAGAAAAGACTGCAAAGAAAGAAAGAGGCCTTTTTGTGTGCAAAAGTGTGTGTGTGTGTGCATGTGTGTGCTCCATGTTCATTGTTAATGAGAGGGCCACCTTCCAGGCGTCAACCCTGTTAATCACCCACTCTGTCTGCAGGGGTCTGGTTCTGTCACTGCAAAACAAACAACACACTGCTCTCCCAGACATTTATGTCAGTCGATCGCTCTTACACACACACACACACACACACACACACACACACACACACACACACACACGCACACACACACACGCACACACACAAATTATTGTTGTCTTCTGTTCAGTCTCACGCAGACATGGTCTTGCTTGTGCACACACACACGCACACACAGTATTCTTCTCCGTCGCTGCCCACGCAGAAACTCCCTAAAGTAATTACAGCACTGGGGAAATGGAGGTGCTGCCGCTGGCTGTGGGAGTGGGGCAACCTGATATGCTATTAGAGGAGAAGTGGGGAGGTCGCTGTGGGGATACAAGACCGGGCCTGCTACTGATGGATTGAAAATGTGTGTGTGTAGCTGTGGATGTATGTGTGCTTTTAAGAGTGTGTGTGTGCTTTTAAGAGTGTGTGTGTGTGTGTGTGTGTGCGTGCGTGCATGCGTTTACATTAGAGAAAGAAAGAGGAGTCCAAAATATTGCATTTGGAATTCAATTTTATATCAATGTTTAGAGTTAAATCTAAAATCTGCCTGCGACTGCAGATCTGTCCGTTATTTTAACAATAAAATAAAGTCTGATTTATTAAGACTCAGTACGCTATTATAAATGCCACAGTTTAGAATGACTGAATGAGTAACAGAGCTAGGAACCTGCTACATAACAAATACTACGTTTTAAAATAAGAGTATTTGGCTGATGCTTGTGAATAATCTTTGGTAACACTGCGCTTTGGTCTGGAATTTTCTGCAGTTGCAGATCATACATGTGCTGCAGAATTAAAGAATTTCTACCCTAGATGCAATTCCAAGAGTTATTTAAGAATTCATAGAAATGAGGACGCTGTGGAAATGTGCTTTACTTCACAGCGTGCCAAATATCTTGCACGAGGCAGACTTTTTGTTTATAATTATGTCAACTGCAAAGAGCAAGTGGGAAAAAAACCTGCAAGCAGCAGTGAGTGTATTCAGCATCTATCTCTTCTCACATTTGCAGTAAACGTTTCACATCATTCACTGACTGCAACATTCATTCATGATCTCCTGCTCAGGTTTGTTTTTTCCGATTTCACTATGAAGTTGTTTAGATTAATCTGTGCAAGAACTCCGGAGAAAATGCTGCAGACATTTCACATTTGTAGATTTTTTTAGAACAATTCAGGGTTTCTGTGTGGAACAGGAATAATTAATGAGGGACTGAAAATTTGATTATTTTTCCCTTTTTTTCATCTGTTAGCCAACAATTCCTAGTGCATGGAGATAATTTGTAATAGCAATGGCTGGACAGCCTTTATTAAAAAAGTACTTGATGGAATAATTAGCCCTGGCTTTATTCAGTACAACTGAATCCATGTGATTGGTAGAATCAGCTACAACCTTTAAAAGTGTAAGCCGTTACTGAACTGAGTGTCATAAACTTAGTTATGTTAGATTGTAATATCATTATTTAAGGTGAATGTGTCACAAACATAATCGAGTTGAAATAAAGCAGTGATTTAAAGGCACACTTGGCAGTTTGGCTTGTTTTTAGCACCCCCTAGTGTCCATTTAGTGAAAGCAAAAGTGAAACTTATCTCCTCGCTGTGTGTTTGTCTTTTTAACACCTTAATCTAACTGCTGAAATGTCTCCTCAGCCTTCATTAGTGTCTACAGGAGCGGTTCATCACTAAATCAAACAAATCAGCTGTGTTCACGATCTAAAACATGCAGGAAACATGCTGGAAGCAGACTGCAGCACCAGCTCAATTTACTAAGTCCAATACAGACCAGAGTGGCAACTCTGAAGTTGCAAGTGCGGTATTCTGGCCACAGAGGGCGATGAGGGTCTGAGTGACATTTCATTAATCCTGTAAAGGGCAAGCCAAAATTGCGTAGTATCCCTTTAAACAAAACCGCCGTAAAAAAAAAAACCCACAAAAAAAATCAAGCCTAATTTCTTATTGTACTGAACCACACCAGTCTTTTCATAATCAGAGCTCTCTTTTCTCCTTCATTTTCAAACCTGATTGATCGCTCCAGCTTGATGGACCCGCCACCCCGCCAGCTGATTACAGCAGCATGAATGGCTGAGTTTGTGCTTACACACCGTAACATTTCCCACATCACAACTTAAAGATGGTAGATTTTCCAACTACGTTGAATATTAAATCTGAGATTTTTGAGAAAAGCAGAAATAAAAGGGCAGAAAGACTTAAGCAGACAAAAATGTGGAGTTTAAATCCACCTGTACGACCTTTAAAAACCATGTTACAAACCTTCCTTTTCGCTGAATTTCCCTCAATAACGAATCCAAACCGCCCGTGTTATAAACCAAACATGCATCCAACTGACAGTCTGAGTGTTGTAAAACAGCGATCTTGTACTGCAGACCAGTGTAGTGGATATGTGTGTTGATGTATAACAGAGCTGGTCACAAGACTAAGACATAAAACAGCTGGGAGTTGTATTTCATGTCATAAATCAACATAAACATGCACCAAACACTGATGAACACCCTCTATTTTCTTTCCTCTCCTCCATGTTGACAATGTCGGCCTGCTGAGAGTTCTCCTGACCATTAAAGGATTAATGCAAACTCTGGAAATGATGGACACAGTTTCTTCTTCAACCCGTCAAAATGCTCAAATAAAAAAATGACCTTTAGTTTATCAACTTTAAAAATGTCAACCATTCAAAGCGCTACAGAAAATACTGTAGCCTATAAACATTCATATCAATCTAACACACCCTTTTCAGGTTTAAGGGTTCTTCACACCTTGTTTATGATTGAGGCGTTGTGGGTTAATAACAGCTGAATGTGTGTGTTAAGTTGTGTGTCTTCGAGCTAGCCTGAAAAACAAACTAAGTGCGTCTACAGCTTGTGTGTCTCTGTTGGCCTACTGATGGTGGAGAAAGCAGCACGGCGGTAGAGATTAGATGAGATTAAAGTCAGTCAGAGGATCAATTAGAGGTAAAACATCAGACGGCTACGCAGCTATGGCTAGCAACAATGAGATTAGCCCTGAGGTGGAGCAGAGAGCAGGCACTGACAACAAAAAAGGATAAGAAAGGACTAATATACAAGATAACCAAAGATATATGCAGATAAAAACATTACTTCATCATAACAGCACCAAGCAAACCAACCAAACCACCTCAAGCAATGTAGCTGTATTTAATTTGAAGAATTTAGAATTTAAGGAACACATTTATAAGGTTGCAAAGTTTAAGGATATTAATCCAGTTGAGTTGATGCGACCAAGCTCACAAGCGCTTATGTCCACCAAAATGCGCATCTTGAATGTGCGATTTGACGTCAAAGGGGGCAAAAACTCGCGTGTTCTAAAAGCGAGCGTTATGTCCGCCAAAACGCGCGTCTTGAACGAGCGTTTTGGCAGACATAATGCGAGTTTAGAACGCGCATTTTTTTTATCCCTTTGGCTTGCCATAATTGTATAACATAGACTCGCTGTAGCAGCGGCAGATTCACCAAAGAAAGCTAGAAATCCCTTATCAGAGGAATCTAGGAAAAGAAAAGAAGAACGTGATAGAGCAAGAGCAAAGACCAGAGTTATTATTGGGCCGTCTTTTCCTCGCTGGAGAGCTCTTTTAGAAAGAAAGGCATGAACTACGGACTCTAACCTAGCCGTGCTGCTAATGGCTAGGTAAGTAATAAATGATTTCACCAGGGTTATTGTGTTTGGTCGGACATAAAGTTGTTATACAGTCCTGATAAAACTATTTATTCAATGTGTGGAGGTGGAAAAGTATGTTTTTGTTGTTTTGCCTGACATTAGGAATGTAAACATGCCTCTTATGCCCCAGAGAGAGACATCAACAGTGACATTATGCAGCAAGCCTTGAGAGGGCGACAAAGAGCATATATCCGCAAAGTTCAGGAATGGGGCTTTAAAGATCTGGTGCTGACAGTAATGTCCGTCACATCCCACAGCAGTGGTTTACAGGGTTGCTTAATGGGTTTCAATGGTTCTGTTGCAAGCTATTCCATCCATCAGTTTCCACCACTTATCCAAGGTTGGGCTATGATGGTAATGAGTCAAGGAAACCCGGGCATCCCTAAACCTGGTGACACTCTCCAGCACCGTCTGAAGGATTCTAGGATGTTCCTAGGCCAGACAGAATATATAATCCCTCCAGTAAGTACTGGACCTTCCCAAAATCTCTTCCCGGTGGAAAGGGCCAAATAAACATCCAGAGAGAGGCAACCAGAAGACTTATTCAGATACTCAAACCCCCTCATACTCTGAGCTCCCCACTTCATTTCTAAGGCTGAACCTGGCCCAGCTATGGAGGAAGTTCATTGTGGCTGCTCGTTTCCAGGATCATATTATCATTTCAATCATTATCCAAATCTCATGAGCACAGGTGAGGGTTGGAATGTAGACCACCAGTAAATCAAGAGCTTTGCCATTTGGCTCAACTCCTCCTTCACCAATGATTGTGTTGCATTCAGATCACCCAACGCTACCTTTGTGCTACGTATAGATCATCTCACGCTATTGTAATTAAAAACCATCCTGCTAGTTGTCTGTGTTTCCTGCTCTACCACACCTGAATGGAGTCATTTAATCCTCTCCTTACCACGTTTAACTCTACACAAGCCTGTTAATTACTCATTCATTTCAATCCGGTGTGTAGGAGCAAAGAAACAGCTAACATGTGAAAGATGGTAGTCCTCGAGGACCAGAGTTGGTGACCCCTGATGTAGAGTGTAGGTAATTTGAGTCGTGCCAAGCAGACACTAGTGGAAAAGGGCTATCAGAGGATTCTCATCCCATAAAACAGACTTACTGAAAAAAAAAAAAAAATGCAGGGGCAATTGCATTCTAACTGTGATCTTGTTTTGATGCTCAAATATCAATTTAATATAAATTCTAAGCACAGAAAAGACCCTAAACACATTTTTATGGTACAAAACTGAAACTCGGAAAATGGATAACCAGTATCGAGTACCAAGAAGAGAGTGTCATATCCTTAACCTTCATAAAAACTGAACCCGTAAAAAGGAAAGGGTGTGTAAGCAGGGGGTGTGAAAATGTAGGAATAATTATGTACATGACGCTAAATAAATATAATATGGGTTGTATGTACAGCAACAGAACGGCACACATGAGTACATAACATAACACAGGACTCACCATGATATAATGACGCTGCATCTCCGACTTCTCACTCGCTAGCTTGTCACACTCAAGCTTCAAACTGTGGAGAGAAACCGAAGAGACGAACAAAGTCAGAAACTCTTATTCAGGTCGACAGTCTGTCTTCTGAAGTGCTGACACCAAACAACTTTTTTTACCCCCTTTATCATCATTACCTCAACTTTCACCAGCAGCACTGTCATTACCTCCATCGTCTCTAAAACCTCCTCATCCATCTTCATCATTACCAGCCCATTTTCATCATCTCCATCACTGCTACAATCTGTATCATCATTGTCACCTCTATTATCACCACCACCCATATCTTCACCTTTAGAGGGTGGTGACAGCGTTTGACAGCTGCTGATTGACAGGAGAGGTTTGAACTGGTTCTGGTTTAGATTAGATGAACTCGCTCTGAACTCCAGAATCTATAAAATCTGTTTTCTTGTTCAGAGAAGCAGCAGCAAAGGAGAAAAGTCTCAACACACTACTACAGCATTCCCTGAAAGCCTACGACAGCCATTAACTGTAATCATGTCAGAGCTGATGTCACGCGAGGTGACATGTCAAAGGAGAACACGTCAACAAGTCAGCCTACGTGTCAAATAAAAACGACAAAAACAGCCCCTCCACAAGTTTGATTGAAGCACCCGGTTAAAAAGTGCCTGATTCAGACAGCATCATTTATTCTGAGAACTCGGTGGGGTTTAATAAAATACGCTCAGACATATGGTGGAAAGGTTTAGATTCCAGATAAGTCTGTTTCCTGTTTGATGGTGTGTATATTTATGCTGGGATATTCTCCTCAGCTGTCTGCAGGAATGACAGCTCGATTATAGCGACTGCTGGCTGAGTCTTCATCGTGGTTAGTCTTAACTGGCAGACTGAAAACACACACGTGCGTTGGTGTGTGAGCATCCTCGCACACACTGCTGGCAGGGATTTTTAAAAAACAATTATCACACCAGATGCTGTCATTTCAGACTTGGTTGAGTGTTCGTTGTTGTGACTTGAAGTTTGTTACTACGAGATAAAAGATAACGCTGAAATGGAATTGTATGGAAACGTATGATGTTTTATCTATAAAAAAGACCCTATGTACACACTTTTCCAGGTCTACTAAAGGTTTTACTGGACGATTCACCCAGTTCCGACTCACTGGTTTGTAAAATTAGGTAAATACATTAAATATAAATAATATTTTACTTACAATACAATCATTTTTATTTAAAATTGTGTTTTTTGAATGTATAAAAAAAATACAAAAGCTCCATTTTAAAACACTAATATAGATGAAATACCCATGCTGCACAGTTAGATAGAGAGAATGCTCTCCTCATTAACAATACATCAAAACACAAAGAAATAATTTTTTTAAATTTCAAATTAGATACAATTTTCTCTCATTTATAAGCTTTTACAGCACATGATCAAAGACAACTGATGACAGTTTCTGGATCAAATGAGACGGACGTAGAAAAATCCTGTAAAAATAGCGCCGATGTCGTGCTTTCAGGGGCACAAGCGGGTAGGTTTGAAATTTATGGTGATATCTTTCTAAAATGCTTCAAATGTCAATTCCAAACAGATCCACCATAGCAGCCGTTTTGAAAAATCTCAGTTTTTCTCAGAGTTGTTTGCATCTAAACAAAGACGCCATCTGCAAAAAGGCTTGATATTTACAGATGTCCAGGGAGGATGGGACCTTAAACCTGAACTAAATGGGTGGCAGTATATATAACACTTCACTGAAATGTGCCAAAGAAGTGATTGCTGCACATCAATAATGTTCTGCTGTAAATTATAATATTGAGGAAATCAAGTGTCTCTTTGTGCAGGACTGGAAAGCATTTTCACCCCTTGTCCTCCACTCCATTAACTAAGATAACCCACCCTTCTTTTCTAAAGTCAGCACTACATCACAGGTGTATTTCTAACATTTGGTATATTACAAACGGTTCTGAAGAAAGCAGGACAGTTATGTTTATGCCAGTCAGAGTGTGTGCACACAAGCCAAGTCAAGGTTAAACCTAGCTATGCCCAATAGGGGAAATGCTTGGAGCAATCACAAAATCACAGCTTAGATTGTCATAAAACCTGATGAAGAGCTGGTGTGCTTGAATTTTGACCAAGTGCAAATAAATAAGCTTTTGGCTAGGTTATATAGCTTGTAGTGTGTTTTTGTTGCATTTTTATCCTGGAGTGATGGTGGCAGAGGAGTTCAGTGCCTGCCCCGTAACCAGAGGGTTGCAGGTTTGAGCCCCATTCAGTCTGTCGCAGTCTTGCCTGCTGGTGGTGGGACCAGGGACCAGTGCCACCCGTGTACGGCTACTTGCTTCTGTCAGGGCGCCCCAGGGCCGCTGTGGCTACATTGTAGCTCATCACTACCAGTGCGTGAATGGGTGAATGACTGGTTTTGTTGTGATGTGACTTGGAACCCTAGAAGGCGCTATATAGATACACGTCATTTAACATTCTAGAGGTTTACCTATGATAATTAGCTGCAGTGCTTTTTCCCAGTGTCTGAGCTGAATTGACCAAAAAAAGGCAAAATTTTGTCAGCTTTCTCAGTTTTGCATTTTCTTTTGTTGATTGCTACGTTACTGTAGCAAAGTCAAACCCTAAGTAAACAGGTAGTAGAACAGAGACTGATTACTACGTGGAGAATGAGATTTTGAGCTACATCCCCTTCACCACCCACATTTCATACAATCACTGTGCTTTTGGCTTGATGATGTGAAATGTCAGTGATATCACGTTTGTACAAAAACAAATAGAACGGCAATATCAATGCAACTCAAAGTGATGCCTGCTGATGCAAACTAGTAGCCTGGCAAGCCATCCTATAAATGTGAATTGATGGTCTGGCCACGACCCATAGGGGAAGTTCAGTTGTCTTTTAAACTGTCTCCGCATGTTATTGGACAAAGAACAATGTTACGTACTCATCACTAGATGTCAGTCAACGGGGCAGTCTGCATTACACTGTGGAACAGTGGTTCCCAATCTGGGGTCCCAAAAAATTGCACACAGTTTAGTTTGTGCTCAGGTCATGAAGTTATCAAGATTAAATTAGTAAAATTACATGTATAAAATCCCAATAACACACACAACTGCATAATCAAATCCCTGTATAAGCTTTATAACTATGTCTGTATAAAGTTTGTAATTAATCACTTTTAATGTGTGTATGCGGGTAGGAGTTTGTGCTTGGTGGGCCCTAGCTGGTCTTTGACATAAGCAAAGGTTGGGAACCACTGCTGTAGAAGAAAACACATATACAACCTTTTTCTATACTATATCTGCTTTTGACTCAAAGAAAAGTCCAAGTCTAAATAAGAATAAGTGCAAAGTTGATGCCGAAGTCGTTTCAAACGAGCCATCGCCATCTTGTTCAGATGTTCAGCTTTGTTGCATCATCCCGCCCACCAAACTGATAGAGCACTGTGATTGGCCCACCAAACTGATAGAGCACTGTGATTGGCATGCCACCAGACAGGTCAGGGCTGCTGAGGTTCCAATGGATCGAGGCTAGACCGACATGCAGAGCAAAATCATTTCGCTTCTGCTCCCGTCTGTCTAGATTTCTAGACTACCAACCTGTAGGAAAAAAGGCTTAATAGTAAAATCCTCTTAAAAAGTCAGGTTCAAGGGGAGATTCACCAAATATTTAGTGAAAATAAAATAAAGGATATCAGGAACCAAATGGGAGCTGTTAATTATGGAGGTAGAGAGCTGATGAGAGACAGCACAATCTTTTTTTTGTCATGCTATCACATCTGCTGAAAATAAATACCTCACATTTTATTAAGGCTTTCATCCAGAACACATTTAAAAAGCATCAAAAAGACAGAATTTTAATGAGAACTCCATCTCTTTAGCAGAATTTAAAAGCTAAAACTGATCAATTCTATAAACATTTAAATTAAAAACAGGCATTTCTGGAAAAATAGGTCCACTTAAAAGGGTGGATGCCTTGATGGCTGATACCATGGTGACCATGTCCTACTCAGCACTTACAGGGGGTGAAATTTACTTTTTACAGCAAAGGGAGATCCTATTCTACAGCCTAATACAGTACATGAATGAGCAGTGTCCACTTACCTAAAACACTTTTTTTTACTCCTACTTAAAAACCTCTACTATCCCTGTGTATACGCGTAGACTATATAACAAGTTGTCATGACGACAGGCGTCCTCACTGGCAGCCTAACGTGGATTGGCTCCGTGCCTCCGCTGATTGCTGCTCGGCAGCCCAAGGGTCTGCACCGCTGTTCTCAAACGACACTTTGATGGAGTTTTATTGCTGTTCCTTCCGTCTCTAAATCGCTCCTGCTGTCATCTTTATTTTGATTTATGTATTCCCTGATCTATTTATGCACGTGAAATAGGGGAGGGGAGAAGAGGTGGGAGAAATGGAGAGTGAGCTGGGAGGAGAGGGGGTGGGAAGAGGAAGACAACGACAGCTACAATGCTCGGCACTATACCCAGGGGAACGCCTGCGGAACATTTGCCTTTTAAAGTCTTCAGCAACAGACAAGCTAAGCGTAGCAGCAGAGTGCTACAAAGCCTCGTTTGTGGCTCCCTAGACCCCCACCCCATCCCTCCTCCCGAGTCAATAGGCACTGTATGCATGTTCTGTATGCTCAGACAAAAGAGGTTTTCTTTTAACTGCGCCCTCAGTCTCTGAAGAGGGTTAAACGGTGCTGCTCACTGTTGTGGGAATAACAAAACCAAAGGCGAGGGGGGAAGAAAAAAAAAGATTGAAGGGCATTATTGCAGCATCAGAATCCTCTGCATACAAGAGCGATCAGACCGCAGCAGGGATTTTACACACAGTACGCTCAGCTTTCATGTGTCTTTGACTGTCTCTGCAACTAGCAGAGGCAAATCTCTGGAAGGTTCTGGGAGCACAGGTACAGAGGAACAAACCGAGCTCCTCCGGAAGGAAGGCAGGCGGGCTTCAAAGCCTCCTTTCCTACAAAGAGACGATTTCTAAGTGAGATGCACACCCTGTGGCATCCCCTTCTTTAGAACAGCTATCAAACAGATCAGTGAAGGTCAGACTTTGGAGATGCTGCAGACCTCTGGAGCGGGAGCAGCATTTAGGCAGTACAGGAAGATCAATATCCAAGGGAAAACATGAGTGATTTAGAAATGAATCAATGAACAGCCTTTCCAGAGTGTACAGTCAAGTGATGAAGCTGAGGAGGAAGTAGAAAAAAGGTGCACATCTAAATTTATGGCACCACTGTGGGCTCCCTTGAGTTAATAGTACATTTTACTGCAGGCAAGTCTATTATTTCCTAAAAACTTCTGAATATTTTCTTGAGTTCCTTTTGATAAATCGTGTAACTAAAAAAACACTCAAATTTAGGTTGTTAGTTCTCACCGTGTATTTGAAACAAATTGAGTGGAAGTGTAACAACTAGAATACGTCATTTTGGCTGAATATACAGAGCAAGAAAAAAATACTTTTCTATTTTCTACAGGTCTATGTAGTATTGTTTCCTTTATGTTTCCATTTGGGTATTATTCTCATAATATCATCATGTTTAGCTACAAGAAAAGTGTCCCAGATGCCAAATAGCAATCAAACTGCTTTTAGTAAAGACAGGTTCCACCTGGACTCTTTGTCATAAAAACCTGCAGTAGATGGAATTCTGGATCTCATTCGCTTTAAAGGCACAAACACACTCTTAGCTAGAGGACCAATGATGACTCCAACATATTTTACTTTTATATGTCACAATCAAGAGGATTGTATTGATGAGGAGAAAAATAGAACAAAATATATTATTTAGTTCTTCTCTTAGGATAAATACAACATGTGATCTGAATAAGTTTCATAGTAGCCACAGCTTTTGGTCTGGGATGTGTGTGTGCACACGTGTGTATCGCTGCAGATCAGAGTGTGTTCATGTGAGCACCTGTGGTATTGTGCTTGAAGAAACTGGAACTCATCCTTGATCCTGTCACAGGAGTCAGAGGTTGTGAATTTCAGCTGCTGCGATGAGGCCTGCCAAAAAGAAAAAACACAGGAGAAGAAACTGTGAGAACTGAATGGAGGAAGCAAATGGAAAAATGATCAATTACAAATGACCCGCACTTGTATAGCGCCTTTCAGAGTCAGAGGACTCCAAAGCGCTTTGCACTACAGTGTATCACTCATCCATTCACACACACATTCACACGCTGGTGATGATGAGCTACAATGTAACCACAGCTGCCAGGGGGCACACTGAGGCCTTGTCCACACGTAGCCGGGATTTTTTAAAAACGAATATCCGCCCTCCCAAAAAATAGCGTCCACACCTTGTTTTTAGAAAAAACTCCACAAGTAACCGCATAAGTGCTCGTTAAGCACATTCATAGTCATGCCAGACCTGTAGGCGGCAGTAGTTCCCCGAATACTATTAATTTTGTCTTCCTGCTCAACTTCAACAAAACATGAAACATGGCACCCAGCTTGTTTGTGTGGACCGATAAGGAGGTTGAATTGCTCTTAAATGTAGTTTTGAAGTATAAAGTCAACAAGCGTCAAAAAGCGCTTGGACGATTAACGCGAGCACAGCTCTGAGGGCATCCATGTTGTAGTGTTAACACATGGGCCGTCAGCATTTTTGTCGCAGACAGTGACGTTGTGAAACCTAAAACTCCAGTTATTTCTGTCCCCACAGAAACGCTTAAAACGGAGAAAACGCAAATCTTCACTTTGGCCGGAGTTTTTAAAAAGATTTGTTTTTGTTGCAGAAATCTGCGTTTTCATGTGGATGACAGGCTGAATCGTAGAAAAATATCTTCGTTTTGGGAGATACCCAGCTACATGAGGACAGGGCCTGACAGAGGCGAGGCTGCCATACACAGGCGCCACCGGTCCCTCCGACCACCACCAGCAGGCAATGTGTGTTAAGTGCCTTGCCCAAGGACACAACAGCGGAATTCTCTACTGGGACTGAGCCTAACACCTTGGCCTCCAATTACTGGAAAACCCGCTTGACCTCCTGAGCTACTGCTGCCCTTAAAAAGAGAGTGTGGTGAAATTAAGGATGATCATAAAATCAAGTCATTCTTATTTGCCAGAGTCCAAGACTTCTAAGAATGTTGTTCCCGAGTAGTTTCCACTTACAACATGCCAAATGCTCAAAACTCGGAGCTAGCAAGATTCCAACAATGTAGCAGAAAAGTCCACAGCAACCCTTTTCCATGTCCCATTCAAGTTCAAATCTCTAATGACTGAAATTAATCTCAGATTCCTGCCATCTAGTCCACCAGTCACTCCAGTCACAAACCAGGGGTCTGCAACGGGGACCAATTCAGGTCTTTAGATGGTGAGTCTTTCTACTAGCCTAGTGAACTAGACCAAATTCTTGCTTTGCAGAGTTTGGTCTAGGCACGCTTCATTGGAAACCTTGCAGCCTGCTCCGCTGCTGTGGCTGTCCAATCACAGCTCGCTATGGTTTTGGTTGGGCCAATCACAGTGCTCTATTATGTGGGCCAATCACAGAGTGGGAGTAGCCGATGACGTCAGAGCTGCGGCCGCGAACCCAAGCAACATGGCGGTGGAGCAGGAACCACGTTCGTTTGAAACGGCTTTGTCATCAACATTGGATTATTTAGACTCCAACGTGCGTAAGTCTGTCGGCTATACTTAGCGGCTTCTTATTTTTATCAAACAAAGTAGTGCAATGTCCCAGTACACCTGATATTTGCATGTTTTTCATACAAAAACAACAGAAATCATTGATGTTAGACGCCATTGCTGCCTCCCGCTTTTTCATCGCTGTGATTACGTCACGTTGTTCGTTACTCTGATTGGTCCTAGCGCTATCCAATTGTGTGCAGACAGTTTGAAAGACAACCGTAGATCCAGCCTCACGACAGAGCTGTCAGTAGTTCATGGCCAGACTATATATTCACATATATAGGATGGCTTGCCAGGCTATCTTTCTACTGGTGCAACTCAAGTCACAGTCAGAGACTGGAGTATCTCTGTGATGTGCATGCACAAAATAAAAGAAACACTACTGCATCTGACAAATTTAAAACTGGCTTTGGGATTTATTACAAAAGGCAAAAAAAAAAAAAAAAAACCCAAAACAAAACCCTAAGTCATACAAATTAAGGTGGACTCAGCTCCTGGCAACAAAGAAGCAATAATTTTCTACACATGATAACATGTGTTCAGAAGATGCTTTTAAAATTGATTGATTGATTTACTAACAATCCAAAATAACATTTCTTAAGCTGGAAGATGGGCTGGACCTTACAATTCTACCTTTGTTATATATCTGTTCACACTCCCATCACCAGGCAGCTGGTTGTGTGTGGGGCACAGCAGGCGTCAAACCCACATAAGGACAAAACCTCATTATTTTTCAGCAGCTGGGTCAGGTGGTAGTGGATTTGAGCACTTACAGGAAGTTAGCCGTAATCTTAGAAATTGACCTGTTGTGCAGTACCCCACTAGCTCAACTTCCTTTTTACCCACAAACAGGCTGAACCCTATCGCTACAAGACTACTTAAGGTGATGGGAATAGATCTGATCTCTTCAAAGGCAGAATTTCTTTTATATTTTGTAGCTTAAGGGTTTTAGATTTGTCTAAACTACACTTTTAGTGTAAAAACCTAAAATTACTATATAAAATAGCACTTCAGACAGGAAACAAAGACACTGCTTGAGTACCTAAAACATTATGGCTGAAAAAGACACAGGCAGAAAGCAATTTAAAGTGGAGCTAGAATGCAGTTAAACAATCTAAAACAGAGCTTTCAGCCTCTAAAATGCATAAGAAATGTTCTTTAGGCTTTCATCTGTCCCAGTAGCCCTGAAACAGGCCATTCTAAAACCCCTAAACCAGCCTTGCTGTGAAAAGAGCTGTTTAGCCCCTCCCACTCGGCCAGGACATGAATATGATAATGAGCTGCTTGCTGATTGGTTGGTTTCCCCAGAAGGCCTCAGACACTGGAGACATGCAGGTTTGAGGGTGCGTGGCTCCCCCTTATGACGTGTTAAGGAAGTCTTTCTCAGAACAGAAGTTTTTCTCTCACCTTTTTCAACTTTCTAGTTTACATAAAAAGTAGGTCACACACGGCTTTGACTTTTTGGCATGCTACTGTTGACCACCCAAGCTGTCTTTATTCAACAACAACAAGGAAAATGTTGGTTTACATTCTAGGTTCTCTTTAAACAAAAACTTTCTACAAATGACGATTTCAGCCTTTACATTTCCAAATGTCATAAAAAGTGTTGATGTTATCATGCTCTTTTTACTCACACTCTCTCTCACAAACACACACACACACACACACACACACACGGTCCAGACCGTTGCTTGGAGACAGAGGTTTCTCCTGTAAGACAGAATAACCTTCTCCGTTATCACTCGAGCCAATATGGCATGGACCAAATTCAGCTAAACAACAGCCCGGCTATGTGGGTCTGTGCCACACAGAGCCTGTGTCAACACTTGGCAACAGGCAGCTGCACAAGTGACATGGTGCTGTGTGTGCATGTGAGTCGGTGTCCAGGCTGCCCACGTTGCCAGAGGGTAGTGTTGTCGCTCAAGATGCGATTTCCTTCCTGAAATCCAGAATGCAAACGTTTAAAATACCAAAGTTTGAGTCAACTGCCTCAGGTGATTGAGGCAAAGAAGAGGATGAAGTCAAGAAAAATATTTAAAAAAAAAAAGAATCAAAAGACAGCAACTAGAACAAGAGCTATCAATATAACCAAAAACAACTAATGTGAGGTACAAAAGAGGACCATTACGTGAAGGAATCTCTAAAAGTAAGTCATGTAGGATTATGTAAAATTTCAACTGAACATAATGTAGTTAAAATCTCAAATATTTAGAAAATGAACAGTTTGCTAGGAGGCTGACAATCATCATCAGTTATTGTTTACCTATGCTAGACTCAAATAAGCCTTTATAGACACAAATCACATAAACACACCAAAATGAAACGACGTATCAGTCTAAGCTTTAGCCCAAACCTTGATAATATTTTCCAAATGCCTTTTTAGGTTAGACCTATAATAAACGGACCTTTCCACCTCTGACTGCTACACCGGATGTTTTCCCCCCATATGGGAATGGAGTTTGGCTGTAACCAGATCAAAGAAAGCGAAGGGCAATGGTCAACATCTGTTTGCCTGTGGCAATAAGATAAATGTTACTCCTGACCTTCTACCTGAAACATTTTCATCAACTTTAACACAGATCAGAACTTTAAAAGGTTACACACCCTGACCCAAGCTCAATGCTGTCCATGTTTGTTGTTTGGTAAGATAAGACTGAAGATGGTGGGTAGATTTCTAAAGTGAAGTTTTAATATAATTTTCATTGAATAATTATAAAAATATGTCTTTTGAACAATTCAGAACCAGAACACTCATCCAATAAATGTTGCTAACAGATTTTAGCAACTCCTTCTCTGTCAGAGAGCAAAACAAGGTGCCTAAGAGTGCAGAACAGATGGATGCCCATAATGTTAATGAAATACTGCCGTAATATTGTGACACGTGCCATCTGCTGTGACAAAAAGGGGCTGCATGCTGTGTGAGTGAATATGCACTTGTGCATGAAAGAGATGGAGGCTAATAATTATATATATATGTGTGTGTGTGTGTGCGCGCGTGTGTGTGTAAATGCTCTCCTTACTGTAGAGATGGTTAGTCTGGAAAGGGTGTATGAAGAAAAAAAACTGGATTCAACATCTTACAGCTTCTAGGTATGATGACTTGACTCAAAAAAACAATTTCCTCTGCTGTGAGTCATACACAGGGATACATGCCCCCCTAACACAGACACACACGCTGTCGCATGTAAAATCTGCATAACACACACACACACACACACACACACACACACACACACACACACACACACACACACACACACACACACACACACACACACACGTGCACACATGGCACCTAAATGTAGGACAATCTCTAATTTGATTCTGCCCTGCTCCTTTGAGACATAATTAAAGCATTAAAAAGCTTTGTGGGCTGCTGAGGCAATTGAGACAGTCTTCAGCGAATAAATGGGATTCATCGTTTCAGGAAATTGCTGCCCCACCCCCATCCACCCACACAGCAGCCCTAAGCCTGCTCACACACACCCCTACACCCCTCCGACACACACACAAATTCTGGGCTCATCATCTGGTCCAATCCATGCGAAATCTTCTGTGAACCATTATGTCTATTTTAAATAAGAATCAGACTAAGGCTGTTTCTGCTCAATAGATCAGTCTACAAAACCAACGGGAAGGGAGGGAGATTACCGGGGGTGTGTGTGGGGGGGGGGGGGGGGGGGGTTGGATTTACACACACATACACACATCTCTATAGGATGATTAGACACACCAGTGATAAATGGATACAGTTGAGCTTTAAGACACACACGTAGAGTACGTACACAAACACAGACGGTAGACAGAGAGACACAAACATTAACAGCAGGATACACTGGAAAACATCTTCCTCAGTTTAAATCCTGCCTGAGGGTAGCTGCAGTGTGGGGATTGTATTTCCTGGAGCACTGCCTGACTGTTTACATCTCAGTTGGAGTGTGTTTGTGTGTGGTATACGTGTGAGTGTTTGTGTGTTTGGTGGGAGGGATGGAGCCTTGGCATTGTAATCACTCACTAATGACTGGATGTTATCTCACTCCCACCCTTAAATGAATGCAGAAGAGCCACGGTGACGAGCAGTTGCCCTATTTTTTTTTTTCCACTGCCAGGTTGTTTGTTCCATAGCAACAGTCTCAAGGATGCCATTTAAGCCGTCCGCCTCCTCTGTCTGTCACAGATTTGCGTTGCTATGTTTGGATGTAGAGGATGGAAGCTAAGGAATAATCATTCAGGAATATTGCTTTAACAAAATGACTAAATTTAAAACTATTTACCAGCTGACTTTGGTGATGAGTAAACAAGACTTTGTGCATAGAGGTGGGAGGTTCAGATAAGATCACACTAACTTATTCTGGCTAGTACTACTCACTCAATGTGTTTACATATGCATCTAGGTGGATCTAAAGATATAAACTTGGTGCCTTTCTCCTAGTTTACATGTACGTTAGAAAACCAAACTCTCAAATGAAGTTTGTTCCACTCCAGTACAGTAGGTGGCGACATGCGTCCTTTCGTGTTGATGTTCTTCCGGTTAGCTTATATAGCAACACAAATAGTAAAGAAATGCTGGCGAGAGTAAAGCAGACAAAGTTAAAACAGGATATGCACAATGGCTGAAGGAATGGACAACAACGCTGCAGCACAGCTTATTTGTTACGTACTGTACTGTTTGATGGTGTTACATAGATATATATAGATATGTATATAAACACTAGATGGCTCACCCGCGCTGCACCAATGGAGTGCAACGTAGCGGCCATCTTACTTCGGACAGCTGCCCCCTTTCGTAACATTGGTGTCAATGGTGAATGTACTATTTAAATAACTCTAACTTGCTCAATTTTCAACAGATTTGCAAATGGTTTGATTTGTTATAAACGCCAGAGATGTGGCTGTGAAATATGACGGATTTGGCCCGATAATTTAAAAATGTGCAAGTATGTTGTCTCAAGCCTATGTGTTACAAGTAAAGGTGCCTGAAAAAAATCGATTCGCATTCGAATCGTGATTCTTACTCATAAAGATTCAGAATCGATTCATAAAGGTTCAGAATCGAATCTGTCTTTAGTAGTTAATCCTGGAACTGACACTCTTTGTTAATATTTATTGTGAATCGATTTGAATCGAGAATCGATTCTAAATCGAATCGGCACCCTAAGAATCGGAATCGAATCAAATCGTGAGTTGTTGTAAGATTCACATCCCTAGTTATAAGGTTTGTAATAATGCAAACAGCTTGTAAATCCGTTAAAATCTCATCGAGCTAAGAGTGTTTTTGTTTAAGTTGTTCATTCACCTTCCATCTGCTACCTGCTGTCTCTAGTAAGATGGCCACCATTTAGCTACGCCCTCGACTCCCGCTTTCACCATCTAGTGTTTATATACATATCTATGATTATAGTGATTAAAATGTGTGTATTTGAATAAATGTGCACTGTTGATTTAGAACTAATGCGGAAACTAGAGTAGCCCTACAAGTACTTTTTAGTAGTATCTATGGCTACACGTGTTACTTTGTGGCGATGATATTATCAGAAGACCGCTTCTCTGGTCCCATCATTTCCGGAAGTAACCGGCATCAGATCGACTGAGCTGTTTACATGCAGATGAAGTCGGGTTCTTACCGCATTATCTGGGTTCTTCAGCTCGATTAAAACCAGTTCACCTTCAGCAAGACTAACGCGTTTACATGCATTTAAAAAAAACGTCAGTCTATTTAGGGCAATAGTTTGGTTTTCTGATGCACATGTAAACGCACCTATAAAACTCTTATATACAAAATCGTCCAAAATCTATCAACACGTCACCGGGCACAGGCCGTAAAAAGATGAGGCAATTAAGGAAACCTCCCAAAAGTTGGGCAATCTGTTATGGCTACTGCGTGGCTCAACTCGACTCTACACTGTGTTTGTTTGATGTTAAAATTATTACCATTTAACCTTAACGTACAATGAAAACTTAGTACAAGTTAAAATTGTTTTCTTCCAACTGTGTGCTCCATTAGTCATCATCACACACTGGTGAAAAATCATCTCTGCCTTTGACCCATCCCCATGGGGAGCAGTGAGCTGCAGCAGCGGCTGCTCTCGGGAACTATTTGGTGGTTTAACCCCCCAATCCAACCCCCTAAAGCCGAATATCAAACAGGGAGTCATTGTTAAAGTCTTTGGTATGACCCGACCGGGACTTGAACCCCAATCTCCCAGTCCCAGGGCGGACACTCATACCACTAGGCCACTGAGAAGGTGGTTTAAAAGGTAAATGGTAGGGCTGGGACGATAATCAATAAGTCAATATATCGTACATAGATGGAAATGAACTCAATAATTTTTCCAGCCTCAATATATCGCCATGTGCCTGTGTGTATATGTTTTCCTTGTCTCTGGCCTCCAAAGACGCTGGATGACAAGAGCGTTCAAGTGCAGTTAGGTTGTTGACACTGGATAGGCCATTGTATTTATTGTCTTGGAGAGACAGGGTCATTTTAAAGGATGTACTTGCATTATTATGATATATTAACATTACATAAGTGGTTATTTTGGTCTCGATAATGTCGACAATAATATCGTTTATCGTCAATAATTTGTTGGACAATATATCGTCCAGCAAAATTTGTTATCGTCCCAGGCCTAGTAAATGGTAAATGGCCTGTATTTGTATAGCGCCTTCTTAGGGTTCTACAACCCCCCAAGGCGCTTCACAACACAATCAGTCATCCACCCATTCACACACACACTCACACGCTGGTGGGGATGAGCTACGATGTAGCTACAGCTGCCCTGGTGCGCGCTGACAGAGGCGAGGCTGCCGAGCACTGGCGCCACCGGTCCCTCCGACCACCACCAGCAGGCAAGGCGGGTTAAGTGTCTTGCCCAAGGACACACAGCAGCATTCTCTGGCCGGAGCCGGGATCGAACCTGCAACCTTCCGATTACTGGACAACCTGCTCTACCTCCTGAGCTACTGCTGGTTTAAACGTTTTCTTTAAATTTCCTTTCTTTCCTAAAAAGCCAAGTTTCACTTTGTCCTGAATTGTTAAACTGCGTGAAAGAATTAGATTTTTCACCAAACTACCTAACAAAGTTGCTCCGTACGCAGCTGCTTAGCCAATAAAAAGTTAGCACCAATTCAGCCTTTAGATTCCAACTGGGTTTAACATTCTTAGAAATATTTATGGGAAATTATACAAGTGCAAAGATATTGGACCCAAATCCAGAACACATTTGAGTGATTAACTAGGACACAGCAGTGGGAGGTGATCAAACACAAGTCTGTCAGTAAAGTTTTATCCATGGAGATTTTACACAATCACATCTGGTTTGTGTATATTTGTGTACAACACACATAAATTGTACACTAAACTTTTGGGCAAATATTTCCCCAAAGAAAGAAAAAATTCTATCGTGATATGATTCATTAAGCCATAAGCCTAAAAACATCACGCTAAACAAGATCACATCCACCATCTAAGAATAGCGCCAACCAAACAATTCCATCTAAATATCCTGGATTAGTGTTTGGACTAAAGCATATGAGCCCAGTGATCTGAGAGGGGGACAGACCTAACTGGCCCATTTCCAAGATCACCCCAGCCAATCGAAAGCCTCGCTATGCTAGCTGCTCAGTGTTAGTATGTGTGAGAGTAGAAGCTGAGGAATAGGATTGTGTCTTCAGCCGCTCTGGACAGGGGCTTTAGAGCGTGTGGAGAGCCTAATCCTGTTTCGGCCAGGAATTTGATTTTGATTATTATCTCTCACAAACCAGGCAGTGGCTTACCCCCATTTTAGCAGCATTATACACACAAGCACACACACACACTTTCCTCTTGCAGCCCAACAGATTTGACCTCGTTAAGACGCTTTAAAGGGGATTATTCTACTTTTATCACTTCAAGTGAAGTGCCCTTGCAAACACAGGATTGGCATGGCTTGCCTTCCCTTCCCACTCGGCAGAACTATCACGACCCCGCACACAAGGTCAGCCAAGAGCTCAGTACAAACATACACAAACATGGCAGTTAAAACGCAGTGTTGTGCAAACACACATGCACTTATGCACCAAAACGCACTGAAAGCACACAAGGTAGGGAAGGCTCGCAGTCACACAAACTCACACAAAGACACACACCACAGAAATCAAGTGCAGTGATTGCGAAGCCAAGGGAAATGGGCAATTTGTCAAGAGCAGAGAAAGTGGTGAGTCTGACAGTACTGTGGGTTTGGAGACTATGGCTGAGATTAAAGCCAGGCTCACAGAAGGGGGGCTTTAAGATTACACCCACAATGGTTGTGCAGATGATTGATGCCTGTTTGTAAAAAACAAGGTTATTACTTAGAACAGCCAGTGAAAGAGCAAACAGGGAGGAAAAGATTAGTCCCAACGCTCGCAACAAGTAAGCGGACAACAAAAGCCGTGTCAGCATGTGGCTGACAGCGGGGAACTCCAGTCTTATCTCCTCCAAAGGGTCGTAGGCACCAAGGCTTCTGTATTAAAAGTCAATGCAGCAAGAATCTTTCAAGCTTACAGTAAGAGCGTAAGCAAACAAGTTCAATTAATTTGTGTAAAGGGCAGCAAAGTCCCTCGCTGGAATAATTGATTTCTATTATATTCTTAAACTGAAGGCATGTTTTGATGCGATTCTTATTTGCTGCAAACACGTAGGAGAAATGCCATTTTTAATCTGTGAATCTTCCTAAAAGTCAACGTACAGCTCTTACTCCTTGTTCATGCAGGTCCACCGGCTTTGGTCGGGCCGGGCCGAGCCAGGCCAATCAAGCCACCTCCAGCTGGGCTGCTTTGTTCCAGCCCATTGCACTGTTCTGCACAGAGAAAATTGTTTGCCCAACCACCACCCTCCTTTCTTCCCACCTCCCACATTTCTCCTTAAGGAATCCATTACTGAATACTGATGCAGCTCCCCTCTCCACACACACACACCCTCTACGTTTACTCCCACACAAACACACAATCTGGTGGGACAAAAAAAAAGGCATAACATGCTGTCAGTTATTTATGACTTTCTAAAAATGACATTAAAATAAATTCCACCTTCAAATAGACACAAAACACACACACACACACACACAGTAAATATCCCCTACAGAGTTGAGAAAAATGAAAACCATTACAAGTCAGCTGAAATCTGGTTTCTATTTTAATTTTCCTTCTAGATAGAAAAAGGCGCTGCAACAGTGTGTGAGGCAAAGTGGTCCAATCCATCCATCCATTGTCTGTAGCCGCTTATCCGAGGGGGGGGGGGGGGGGGGGGGGGGGGGGGGGGGGGGGGGGGGGGGGGGGGGGGGGGGGGGGGCTGCAAAGTGGTCCAATATGTCAGATAAATGCAAACAGGACTCAACTTTAAATAAAAAATAATCCCTCTTAATTGTGACAGCACATTATGAGCTCTAAGAAACAACATGATGCATGAATAGTGTGTAATTCTCGGCTTTATGATCATAAAAAACATCAGTTTAAAGAAAAGTAAAACTCAATCTCCATGCATACTGTTAATCTTAATAGTGGCCTTGCTCATCAGTTTATTACACTTAAAACAGTTTTTCAAATTTGAACAGTTACAGTAAAACTGTCTTCATTTATTTCTTAAATTACAAAGGGACTGTAACATTTCACAAGACCTGAAATTAGAGTTTCACTGCATGTGAATGCTACATAACTAGCAGTCACCCTTAGCCTAACTACAGTGGCCGTACGTAACAGCTACAGTGCAACAACCCCTAGATCAAAAAGAAAACTCTGACCCCTTCTTTCCACTGGATGTGAAAGCGGCGTTTTACCCGCGAGCTCCCTTCCAACCGGGAGCAATTCTGACGTGAAACAGGAGTGAAAGCGTTCCACACAGCTGATCCCGTGAGGTCACAAAATCACGGGAGAATTGCAACACCACGCGTGATTTCAGATGTCCACACAATAACAAGCAAGGAGAAAGACAGCTGCATGTATCCAAAAAGGTCTGGTTTATACTCTGTTCCGTTTACACTGGTTACGGGGATTTCACAGGTAATAACGTATTGCATGTGACTTTTATTTTGAAAGTTTCCAGATGTTTTACACTGATTTTGTGTTTGACTTCCTGTCTGGCCTGATCTGAGCTGCAGAGTTTTGCGTGTTTCAGAAGCATAGCGCGTAAAAAATAGACTCAAAACATAATGATAGTGTCCCTTTGCTTCTGGGTCCCGTTCAAAACGTTACACTTAGCTGCTGGTGGAAAGGACCCTGTCCACTATAACGGCGGCTAATTGCCACATAGTACGTTTTCGTGTCCGTTTTGTGACGCTTTCACATCCGGTGGAAATAAGGGGTGAGTCAACACAGCCTGCAGAGTAGAATCTCACCAGCTGTAACTAGTATAAACTAGAGAATGTTTAGTAATTTCAAGCCGCTTTCATAAGACACGCCATGCCAACAAATCAGCGTAATACTGTCGCCATGGTGTTTTATGAAGGTGCCATGGCGGCATGGTAATGCGGGCATTTTGCGGCACTTGTGCTGCCAAACTAAGTAGTAATATTACTGCAACGCCGGATTTGTGAATGAAGATTATGCCTTGGTGCAACAGAGGGTGGTGTCATGATCATGTGTGGAATTACTGCCGAACTCCAGCCGGCAACTAAATGAAAGTAAACACGGGCATACGTTTAACTTTTGTTAACAGAATCAGCAGAGATGGTAACTGGAACAATGCAGAGCTCCAGGAGCTTCTCTACGTTACAGCTGGAGCTCAGATCATCTGAAAGTTCACAGGGACTGTGAGGTAAAGTCACCTTTTTGAAGCAGCTTGTGAAAAAGACTTAAGGAGCGTGGCTTCAATCGCAATAAAAAGCAAGTTATGTCCAAGATAAAAGGAAGTCTGTGACAGCGCAGACTGTCCTCACACCCCCTTTATACTGCCATCACTTAATCTTTTGTGAAAAGCACATGATCACACCACATTACCGCCACAGTCTGACCACCTATGATAGACCAAAAGCTCCCTGAAGCTTTGCGGCAAATTAGCTGCATTGTTTTATAAAAGAGGCTTCAGTAACATACTGGTTGTGGCCCTCGCAACACTGAGGAAAAAGATGCTGCTAGTGGCAATGGGGAAAGATTCCCAGCAGTCCAACTTGGTGTGTTCATTAAACCAGGGTTGCACCAGTCTACACGCCTCCTTTCAATCAAACATAAAGCATGGTGACAACATGTGCTGTGGCCCTTCACAAAAATCAACATCACCTGTAGCCTGTGGCCTCATCTCGACCACTCTGAAGCCCGACCTCCTGCTGTAGGTTGGCGGTGTTACGGGGCTGGGTGATGGGGAGGGCTGCGGGACCGTGTTTGTCATGCTAATCAGCTGGCCTAAGCTCAACAACCCAGACATCTGCTGGCCCGCGTGTGTCAAGCCCCACATTTAATTTGTTCCCCACATACAAAAAGCAGATAAGACCCTTGAGGCTGGCAAGAATGTGTGTGTGTGCACCCTAGCTGATGTAAAAAAATCCTTTCATGCCTAAGTAACAATTACCTGCAGAGAGGAGAGCTGAAGTTAATATTAGAATATTCTTGGTTTTTCCTGTCCTTTGGTGCGTATGGGTGTGCACGCGCTAATGTCCAGTTCTCCCAATCAACAGACCCCCACTGCCAGGTTTATAATACACACACACACACACACACTAAAGTGTGCATGCATGTGTGCAGCCAAGCAATGGGAAAGGGGCGGAGGGAGTTTGTTTAATGGACGAGACAGGGGACCATGGAGATTAAGCTCCCCCCAGCTGGAGGCTTTAGAGGAAAGGCTGGGGGCTGTTCTGTTAATTCAAGTGGGCTTAATAATGCCTGTGCACCCTCTGCCCCTGACCCTCCCACCGCTACATCAGATCTGGGAGGAAACGCATGATAAAGGCAGACAAGGAGGAGGAGGAGAAGGGGGGTAATGTGTGTGCGTACAACCTGTGGCCATCTCTGCAGTCGAGCATGAGCTCAAGGGACTTGAGAGATTTCCCTTCCATATTACCCATGCTGCTCTCTGGCTCTGGCAGCGAGACGTTCTGTTGTTCCACTTTCATGCCACAGCCAGCTTTGTTGAAGCTGCATTAGGATTAATCAACACCCAAACAATATGGCAAATGCTGTCAACTGGGTCAGACGCTGTGCTGCGATCCAATGATGTTTTTTCCTCTTAAAATAATGAACTGAGTTTATGACAGGAGGGTTTGATTCTGCACACAGAGCAAAATTTAGAAACCTGTCCCAACAAAAGGCTGGAAAGGCTGCTATTGTTCAGTTTTTTGTTAAAGCTGTTATGGCGAATCTGCAAACAAGCTAGGTTTTGAATGCAAACATGGTCACGGAACACTCACCCCTCCCTGATAGCGCTAAACACCAGTTGCTGTTTTTTAGGTTTAAACATCTTTTGTTGTTCGTGACTTCAGATGGTGTTTTTCTTCTTGGGACTCTGGTAGTTTGTCCTAAAGTTGAAGTGGTAGCAGACAGCTGTTTCTCCTTCTCTGACATTACTGAGCAGAGAACCTCTCACACCAGTGGTGTTCTGCTGCTAAATACACGAGTGTGTGATGAGTGGAGGACCCAGGGAAGTGCGGAAGCGCAACGAGACCGACAACTGGATGGTTCAACTTTATTTTTGGTCTGAAACATGTTATTGGTGGAGGTTTTTAGACAAATGTGAGAAAACCACTTTATTAATTTCTTTAGTTTTTTTAATCTCCACAATATATTTATAGCTATATTATGCTAGAATTTTGTTAAGAGGCATGAAATAAATGTTTTAAGCTAGCTTGTTTTCCAAATTTGTCATTGTAGCTTTAAGTGTAGTAGTTTAGTTTAAAAAAATAAATTCTGCACAATCTTCTTTCCATGCCTGGCCACCATCTTGGTACCAAGTGAAGACAGACGCAGAGCGAGGTGATGCATAAATACAGCAGGTAATCCTCAGCAGAATTCATGGTGAGTGAACATGAAGATAACAGCTTTGTGCTCTTTCCCACTTGCCTGTATTGCTTTCAAGTTGCTTGTCAATATTTCCAATACAAACACAAACTCTGTCAACACCATGAATACATGGAGAGAAACAAGAGGAAACAGAACACAGATTTCTGCTATTTATTTATATTTTTGTGCTGTCTTGTAACTCTTGAGGCTTTTTTTATGCTTTGCGATTCAGGTCAGACGGGATAACAATTCTTTTAAAATGCATAAACTGTCAAAAGTTTATTGAAATTATTAAATATTCTGACAGCATCACATATCATTGACAAACCCTAACCCCAATACAAAGACTTGATCCAGACCACAAAATGATGCCAAATCACAGCAAAACTTTCTGACAATGTTCCCACTTTGTGTCTCATGATGCAAATTGTGCAAAAAATATTTACATACAACTAAGAACATGTTTGCATGTAGTTTGTCTATTGCAAAGGCAGTAGGCGGAATGGCATGAATATTAGGCTATGCTAATATTTACTTGGAAAGGTTGGAAATGAACCAGTGTTGTCAAGAAAATAGTCTAGACCTTGTCATTTATTAGTAGAGATAACATGTTTATAGATTTATTTATAGATTTATTTGGAGCTGTTAAAGCAAGCGGTTTATTTTGGGCCAGTCAGATCCTCCTTGTCCTTGCTGAACATAGCTCAGTGTGGGTTGCTTTTTTGAGTCAAACTGAACCACTGCTCGGATTAATGCGCTAGTCGTAGCGTGGGGTGGGGGGGTGGGGTTCCGCGGCACTTGCGATCCAGCCAGTGACTCCGCCCCCTAGCCATCAGTGCCTGACAATCTCTAACGTTGCATTTTTGAAATGGTTCAGTACACAGGAACCACAACGAAGCAGGTACTTAATAGTTGGGGGAAAATACCGAACCATGCTGTTGGAAAAGGCTGTCCAACCAAACCAAACCCGTTCGAGTCACGCCGAGTAGTGCTGTTGGAAAACCCCCAAATGTCTCAGGCTAAGCCTGCTGTCACATGTATATTGTACGTTTACAGTAGGTCTAATTGACATGGCAGGTTGTAAAGTAGCCTTGTCATGAACGTTTTGACCCCAGAGAAACTATTTCCCTGTTATTTTCAGTTTTGTAGGACAAAGGGGGAGGGGTAATTTTTTTTAAATCACACTTTAAGTCCCTGAGCCTTACCTGAGTGCTCTTGCTGAACATGTCCATCCCTTTATGACCACAGATTACTTATCCACCGCTGGTTAGTTCCAGCAGGACAATTCACCAGGTCACAAAGCTCAAATTGTTTTAAACTGGTTTCTTGAACATGGCCCCAAAGATCCCCATGACGTCACCAGATTTCAATCCAATCCAACACCTTTAGGAAGTAGTGAAATAGGAGATTCTCGTCATGGACGTACAGCCAACAAAACTGCTGCAACTGGGTCAGACTATCACGAGGAATGACCTATGCCACAAAGAATTCAGGCAGTTCTGATGGCAAAAGGTGGTCCAACCCAATAGGTGTATCCAATAAAGTGACCAATGAGTAACAGGAACATAATATGGAAGTTGAAGCAAAACAAGACTCCACCACTGTATGGTAGAACATGAGGAAGGATGTAAAAACACAATTTAAATGTTTTGCTGAATAAAACCAACCTTAATGATCCTACATAGACAAAGACCATTTACATTTGGGACAGCGGGTTTAATGGAGACTGAACAATCCATAATGTGTCATTATGAGGCACTGCTGCTGCTCTCTCATCCACCGCCACCATTTTTACGCTCATATCTGTATGAGTGTTACACTTTCTCCCCATATTTGGACCGTTATGACAGCAGCAGCAGCTGAAGAAAGGCAAGATACGACGGCAGACGTAGACGTACTGTGTGAGCAGCATGTTTAAGTGTAAGCTTCCAGCTGCATGAGAGGTGGGCGAGCTAGCACACACTCACGTTTGTAAGAAACTGTAGAATGTAGTCAGTTAAAACTGAAGGCTCTGCTGCTTTGAAGAAAAATGTTTTAATCCTTTGCTCTTGGGTCCTAATTCTCCAAATCAGGCTGCACAACAGCACTCAATTGGATTAGATAAATAAGATTCTGGCATTAGTGGAGTACCCCAGATGCTCTCCCCTTAGAGAAAGTGACTGAAGTCTTTGGCCATCAGGAACAGATGCCAGCACGATTTGAACCAAAAGAATGGGATAAAGATACCTCATTCCACTAACATTTTACACAAGACATTGCTTATTATTTTCTGTTGCCTGTTTACTTTAGGCCCGTTTCCACACACGGAACCTTCCAGGTGATTTTACCGGACCGTCACGGCATGCAGGTGTCTCCATTTCACCGAAAAGGCCAGAAAGGACCACTTTCTGGGTCATTTCAGGAACCAAATGAGTACCTGACACAGGTTATGTACTCTGAAAGGCCTGGTAGAGTCGCTGGGCGGGACTTGTGGTTAACTCGTGATGATTGGTTGTAACTCAGTGGGAAATGATATCAGTAGACATCGCCAAACAACTGCCATTTGTAATACTGGAAGAGTTGCTGGTGAAGCAGAATGGAAGGAAAATGTTGCAATGTTGACCCTGCTTTAAAACTGCCATTTCTAAACTCACAACGTTGAAAAGTACAGATGAAATTCCTCCATAACGCCATAATTTACGCCACTTTGTGGTCTCTTAAGCAGCAAATATGGCAGAATGGCTGTAAAAACAACCAAGGTGCTGCAATGGTCCGGTCAAAGTTCAGAACTCAACCCGACTGAACCTCTAGTGGGACCTTACAGCCTTTTCCACACTGAAGATGTTCAGGAAAATGCGCAGAAAAATTGGCCCAGACTTCTTCCGCAGTTGCTGTTGACACATGTACATCGCAGCGGGGTATTATTCTGCTGGAGATGAGCTCTCACAGCTTGAAATGCAAAGGAGGAGGTGTGGAGGAGTAACTGACTGGAGCGCACATGGAGTCAAGGCATGATGCTGAAAGTACAATGTGAAAATAGCAGTGATTTTTGTGTTTTCACCCAACGTTTTCAGAGCTGCAGATGAGGCTTCTTGCTGTGTTCATATTGATAATGTATACACAATAGTGAGGGGAAGGCACGTACAGGTCAACAGAAACGAGAGGGAAGCCGAAACTCTTACTGGCAAACACACACATCTGCAGCAAAGGCCAGGGAAAAAAGTGTTCATGTATTATCTCACCTACTGATCTTCTGACCATTATCCCACCATGGTGGGTGAAAATTGTCTGCAAGAAGCCCCGAGCAATTGCAGCAGACATTTGCTTTCCTTTCTGAACATTCCTAACAGTGCATGTGTTCCAGTGCAACTAAAAGGTGCTTCTAAGCTAATAAACTAATGGGTGTAGTTTCTTAAAGTTGGGGTATGAGATGTTTCGCTGCAGCATTTCTGCCATATTGCTTGAATCACATGCAGATGGCAACAAATAAATTAAATGTCAAAAAAAAAAAAAAGAAGAAGAATTGTAATTGCCTCTGAAATCTTTGTGAATGGATTGCATGTTCTTAGCTTGGAGCAGGTGAACAGGTAGCAAAGCCAGAGTCAAGCTAGCCATATTAGCATACATGCTTGTTATACGAGTATCAAGCCTGAGCGGAGGTAGAGGGAGGAGTATCTACAGTAATAAGCCCAGTCCTCCCCACTGGATTACCGATCCAGGTCCAAGTGGCGTCTCTCGTAAACGTTCAGTGGAGACAGAGTCCAGAGATCTCCTGACGGGCACCAGAATGTGAGGAGTCTGTCAAAAGCCTGGAGGCACCACGGCTGTTACGTAGATGCGTTATGTTAGGAATTATGGCAGAAAAGGTGCCAAAAAGGGGTTGAAAACAAAAGATTACATTATTTTTTCTAATGCTTATTTGACAGGAAAGGAACATCTATTCCACCTTTAACTAAGGCAAGGCAGCTTTAGTTTCATAGCACAATTCATACACAGAGGCAATTCAATGTGCTTTCCAGAAGCAAGAACAGCTAAATCAATGTGACAGCACAATTAAAATACAAATAAATTTAGAACAAATTAAATTCAGATTTAAGAATTAGATAAAAGGCAAAGATAAAGGGTGAGCAGTTACAGTGCAGAAGGTGCAGCATAAGAAACAATCATTCATAGGTTGATGAATGCATGAACTAAACTCATTCTCTCATTGAGGAACAAGTGTTGTCAACTAGTTGGAGAAAAACACCTAAGACAATATAAAACATTTTGGCAGGAATCACATTGAATTGCATTAACTTTTATAAATGACCAGTTCATAAGGGACATATGACACAACTGTAAATGTAAGCTTCTGACCTCTAAATCTGTTGCCTCTCAGTTATCGTCAGTATATTTACGCAAGCTACCATAAACCAGCAAATGATTTTATTTACAATTTGGTCTCCAATCTGTTTTAAAGACGTCCTGCACTTCTAAATGAATAATCCGAGAATCAGTTGGCAAGGACTTGAGATGGGTCACAAACACCTGCAACGACCCGTGACTATTTTGAGAGAAAAAAATTTGTTTCTCAAATTTCTTGGAGTAAAGAACCCTGAGAAATGGTCAAGGACATTGTGGAAACTCTCACAAATGTGGTTTGCAATTTGTCATCAACAGTGAATTCTTAGTCGAGAGATACAGACTTATTCTTTAAGCATGTTTGCTTAAAGTTCTTTAAATTTTCAGGACACAATCTGATTTATGAAGCACCATTCTTCTGAGATTGTTTTAACCTTGTTTAACATCCGACATAATCCAGAAAATTCTTAGAACCTCAGACAGGAGCGAGTATGTGGACACTTTTTACCACAGCTTCACATGGATTTCTCTTAATCTGACTAATAAAACTGCAGCACGATGTTCCCAACACCTCATGTCCTGAAATCTCCCATCAGCAGCACCACAGTGCAGCACAATCAGGCTGTCACACATACTGACCGTTAAAAGGGCAAACCATTCATGTCAGGAGACATTCAGATCCTAGACTCGGCTAACAACCTTGACCCCGTCCACTCCAAGATTTAATGATGGAAACAAAATGTTGCAAAGGCGAAGAGGAGGGAGGGACTCCTGAGAATATATACCTCCTCATTATTTCTGCCTTTATGTGACTTCGATGAATTATTGTGCAAAGAAAGAGGGTGAAAATGAAAAGAGAGCAGAAACTTCAAGGCTTATATTTTCATTCTAAGCTTGAGAACAGGCCAAGCCCATTTTTCCCCTCTTTCTTAAGCCTCTGACTTATAGAGTCTTTGCTTTAAAGCTGCTTTCACATAACGGGATAGTTGGAGTGACACAGTTGTGCCAGTCTCTAAACATGAATTTTTGACCAATGGGCTGAGAGCCCACATCACTGATGAATACATGCCCTGGACTGAGTTTCTGTTACCATGGAAACTTGAGATTTAGGGGAACAGAAAATGTGCGCATTTTCCAGTCATAAAACGCCCACAATAATGTATCTGTCACCACTTGTTCCCTTTAGAGAAATGTGAGCAAGTGACTAATGTGGGTGAATACCTGCAATTGGGATGAATGGAAAATGTCAGACAAGGAAGGATGGAAAAAACAGCATTTTTACAGGAAGTCTCAGCATTCAACCCAAATTAATGCTTTTTTTTATCACAGTCAAGTCTATTAAAGTCAAGCATCTTCTGCAGAACTTACCTGAACTTTAAAAAATGCATAAAAAACAATTTCATTTCACCATTATCCCATTCAGTTATAATTAAATGCATGAATCATATCAATAACAAAACAGAGCCTAAGTGCTAAACATATGTCGGATGTATAAATAAAAAATACTCACCGAGTGTCTTGATTGTGGAAACATCATGTCAAGTCCTTGTTTGTTGCTTCCAAACACGACTAACTGTGAGGCCAGTGTTTATATTTCCTCGTTGCGTTGGTCCTTTGTCCAAAGCTAACGCAGCCTTCCAGGAGCTGTCCAGGGTTAGCAGGATGACTAGCTAACGGTAGCTAGAGGACCCCCCTTTCCCGCTCCCAAAAAAAGCAAAAACAAATAAAAAAGAGAGAGCAGAATACAAGTCTTGTACTTTTACAAAAGAGTCGGTGGGTGATGCAAGACTATTCCGCTGCCCGTGTGCTGGAAACCACCATCCGCTCTGGTTCCTCTCTGGCTAAGCTAGCTAATTCTTGAAAAGCTGTCAGTCAAAATGATTCATCGCGTTCCACCTTTAGCGTTCAAACGGAGGCAGTTCAAAGCCTGTAAATTAATAACGTTTCGTACACACAGTGGCGTCCGGGTAGAGGCAGCACGGCGGAGGGGGACGCTGCCTTCTCTCGGTTCAAAAAGCTTTCAATTCGCTCCTCTAAGGCGTTTAACGAAGAGGTGAAAATGCCATGTAGATGACAAATATCTACGGATTTGTTTAAGTTCGGTCCTGTTCCGACCGACGCCAAGAAAAAAAGCCCAAAAAAATGTCCGAGAAGGAAATAAATCAGTTTTCGCCAAAATCAGTTTCACCGGGTGGGGTTTAAAGTATCGGTGTTTATTCCATGAACCGAGCAGCGCTGGGTAATCAGAGGATTTGGCAACGGTGGCGAAGCCAGAAAAGTCAGTCCATTCCTGGAGCTGGTAGATGGACGCGACGCCGCTGAGCCAAACGCCCCCAACACAGAAATACAAGCAGCTAGAGTGGCACTGAGCAGCGTCTACACGATGTGGATCTACGTCACCAGCAGGTTCATGTCTGAGCCAGCAGCGCCTCTAGGGGTCAGCTGGGAAACTACAACTACAAATGGTAAAGAGCTCCTCCAGAAATAAAAAAATGCACATATATAAACAAACGTGGAAAAATAAACAGAAAGCAATAATGTGAAAATTTTAACTCTGCTTCTTCTTGGAAACTCAATTTTCTATTTTTATTCATTATTTTAATTGCTGAAGGTTACAATAATAGCCTACTGCCTTTGTGTATTTACCTGTATCATTTATTCCTATTCTCTAAGTGTATGTGCTGCCGTAACGAGTACATTTTCACCACTGTGGGAGTGGGATCAACAAACTCTATTCTATTCTAAATCTCACTAGATAACACATGAGATACTAGCACAATGGGATGTGCATTTATATTTTGAAACAATATGCATTCACAATACTCACAGAAAGATAACTGGTTATTTTAAAAAGTGATGTGATAGGTGTGAGCATGCCTTGTATTAATGTGCTGCTGACAAAAACATTTCTAATCATTGTCATTAAATATAGTTTTGTGTACAGAGAAATTCCTGGTAGAATAATTATCTTAAATACTTGTGTGGTTTTTACATCTTCACAAAAATCAACTCCAATCACTTTAAAGGTGAGTTTTAAAGTTTTTCTAGCACATTAAAAAGATGATTTACATATACACGAACAGTATGCTCTGGATATTTCTTTCACATTTCATATAAATGCTACTGTTTTGTAACAATTTTAATTATGATTAAAGAACTTTATTAAAAAGTCCAAGCACTTTCAAATTTTTGAACACATCCCATTAAAATTCAAACATTTCCAAGGCTTCCATATTAACCCTGCATGTGAGAAAATGTACAATGTAAAGCTGTTGTAAAATCACGAGCCAAAAAAATGTTCGTCTTTAATAATTATTTTAATTTTATGCTTCATTTACTTTTAATATAGGGCTGCTTTTCTGTAAGCAGTATAGTTCACGAGCTTTGGGTAGTGACCGAAACCATGAGATCACAGATACAAGCGGCCAAAATGAGTTTTCTCTGCAGGGTGTCTGGGCTCTCCCTTAGAGATTGGGTGCCTTATTTATGGGATCACTTATTTTACCATAAAGCAGTTGGGAGCTATGCTGCTAAGTTAAATTGGATCAGAAAAATTAAGATCTAGATGCGTTGATGGATCGCTCATGATCAAATAACCAGATTGTTTTTGTGAGAAAAATCACCAGTAGTTCACAATTAAATGTAGCTTCATAGCTGAAGTTCTTTCTAAATGCTGTTCTGTAATCTGAGCTTTACTTTAATTCAGTGACGACTCAAATCTGGAATCGATCGGTGGCTCAAAGCCTTCAGTCAATATAAGAAAAGCATCATTACAGTCAATTAAACATAACTTTAAAAATGGAGCACATTCCTAGAGTGGAGGAAAATAACACATTAGAATAAAACAGACAGAGATGCAAGAGAAGAGTATAGGAACATATTTTATTCCAATTTCAAACATTTAAAGGAGAAGGCTATGTAAAATCATTTTCATGTTTGAATGAGGTTCAGGCAACAGTGGTTGAAATGAAACATACAAAAAGAGAAATATGGCTAAAATACTGTAAATTAAAAACTATTAGGACTCTCTTCTTGAAGGCGATGCAAGAATAGTGTATCTCACCCATCCACTTCCTCCCCAATCTGACAAACACATGCAAAGAAATCAACACATTTTAAAAACAGCAGTTCATCATTAATCTTAAATATAGAATAATATTGTCCTTTTTTTGTTATTTAATCATATAGTGTTTTAAAAAGTGGACTGCAGAACTTAGCGGTCCTCAGATTTTTCACAACATCGGCACTTGTTAAGAGTCTGGCTTTACAAAGAAAGGGAATTGGCACACTCATTGTACAGAATTTACATTTGGTTAACTTTAAAAATAAAAAAAATACATTACTTTCAATGTGTACACCACTACATTAACTTCAACTGTATATATTTTTTGTTTTTTAGGTCTGTCATCAAGTGGTTTTAAATACACGTGTTCAGGTCAGTCAACCTCATGAAAGAAAACAAGAAGCAAAGATAGCTTTTAATAATCACTGTATGCCCCACCCTCTAACTGAGGTGGATCTGAAGCTTAAGCAATAATGTTCACACGCACACACACTCTCACTCACACACCAAAGTACCAACAACGAATACCTTTGTTGCATGAAAGCAGGCCCATTGCACGCGTGTAGTTTCAATGCTGTCGACTCATCAAATACATAATCCAATCCATTTTTTTAAGTTAAACATGCAGCTTCTTCATTTACTTCCTCAGCTGCTGCTCTAACCAACAAATTATGATCACTTCAGTACCTTTACTGATAACATTAATACTGAGGCTCCATTTGCAAACTTTTTTAAATCCATTTAGGAAAAAAGTACCACAGGGCGCTCTATTGGGTTCCCAAAATATTTGGTGCAGTTTGTTGCACTGGATTGTCATAAAAATTGTATATTTTGAAAAATAAAACAAATACAGTAGAGATGAAGGATTTCAAATGTGTGACCCAGCTCATCTGAAAGATTTAATTCCCGCTAGTTCATCCATGTGACTTTCACCGTTAGCCCCATATTAAGTCCAGATGTAAATCTAATCACCCGTCAAAAGGTGAAAACGACACCCTTGTGACATTTGTTATCTTAACAGAAGCCAACTCAAGTTTGCAGGACCGTAAATTATTTATAGTAAAACAAAACACAATAGGCCGCACGCACACACACACACGTCCTTAAGGTGGTATAACCACAATCAGGGAGAACAGAAGAATGCTTCCTGAAAGCCAACAAAGTTTCAAAAACAAATACATCATTACCATGTCATCTCTGCAGTGCAGCACAACACAATATTCTTTTCTAAACAAAGCTCAAGTCTGTCAGTTTATTATCATACGCTTATTTAAAAATTCACAACCGTTAGCATCAACAGAACAAGCATGTATGAAAAGCATCATGACGAATGAACCAAGGAGGCTTTGAAATATTGGTTGAAGCACCAAAGAGGAACTTAAAAACAACCATCTGGGAATGTAAGTTCACATAGGCATAAAACTACAATGAAGCACAGCAAAATATTCAGTGTTATATCATATTATGAAAAAACAAAATTAAAAGTGGCACTTAGCAAAAAAAAAATAAAAAATAAAAATCTGTCCCTCCTTCATTAAACGCTTCTTCAGAACGTGGACAGTGAAAACATCATGGCTTCGTCAACAAGTGCACATAATACAGAATACACTCCCACCCCCACTCCCGATTTGGTCATACAAGTTTGCTGTAGAAAATCGGACATGTAAACCATTTAACAAAAAAAATAAATCTAAAACATAGAAAGTACCGCAGGATGAGTAGATAAATGATCTGATGTTTAACATGAAAGGCTCCTTTAACGTTCAAGTGCAGATCAAAACGTTTCCCCGACTCCCTCCAGAGAAGTGCCAAAGTTAAACACGTTGAATAAAGAGGCAAATTTGCTCATGATGGAAAATTTACCAGTGGAGTTCATCAGCAGAACTCCTGGACGATACGGTGAAACAGCTGAGACTCTAAATGACCTACTGGATCTGGAGGGAAACCCGTTTCCTCCCGACTTTAGCCGCTCTCTGGACTTCCCACGGCCATCACCAGTTGATTCAGCTGCCCGTGTTTAGGAAGTGCACCGTTTGCTCTATGCCACCCTACAGAATCCTCTCGTGTCTAACAAAGCTGCTAGGAGTAGCCCTTGTGATGAAGAAGGTATGAAAACTTACCTGAATTACATCGTGAAGACAAAGAAATAAAGCAATCATCCACTCCCGCCTTAATAAAATATTTGAACAGCTATCAGGCAAGACGCACAATAGGATTTGCAACAAGATCACATCCTTAAAAATGTTTTTCAAAACTTGCAAGCATCCTTAAACAGTAAATATTTAACCACCAGTGGGTTTTTTTTCCTTCTTTTTGTCCGTTTCCATTTGCATAAAGCACAAACCTGACATGGAAACTGCTTTCCATCGTCAAACACATCAAAACTCGACTGCAAGAACAAAATATATGAAGTATCATTAGAAAGATAGAACACGTGTCCAGAAAATAGTTTGATATTTTACAGCAGTACAAAATTTCCTCAATCACCACGGTTGGAAAAGGGTTTGAGCTCAAATTAGGAAGTCTCGTTTGACTGAAACATCACAGACTTGACTGATAAATTAGACAAAAAAAGACCCATTTGCTTCTGTGTTCATTTATCAAATTCTGTCTGATAAAAAGAAAAAAAAAAAAACAGAGAAGCCCTACGGAGGATCACGACCAACTTGTGACTGAAGCTTAAACTGGCAGCACAAAAAGCTTTATTTCATCTACATCTGATCTTTGTACTGTAAAAAAAAACATCTCACCATTAAACAAAAGAAACTGAAAAAAATTACAGTACTATTACAAATCAGACAGTCATCAACATATAAAAAATGAATAATAGTAATAAAAGCCACCCAACATGGCCCGTTATGCAAACATCGAAATGATTCACTTAATATTTTTATACCAGTTGAGGATGAACACCACTGGCAACAGAACTGGAGTTTCAGAGCTCAGCGTTTTAATTTGGCAAACAAATTCATTAGTCTAAAGTATAAATACTACAAGTGTTATCATTTTTGCTTTTTAACACTAATTTAAAACAATACAATGTAGGTTGTCTTCCATGAATAGTCAATCGTCACTTCAGCTTTAACCCACAAACAAAAGCAGAAACAATAGAAACCAGGAAGATGACATTTCTGAAAACACCCATGTTGAGCGTTTCTGTAAAGCCCTCACCTTGCGTGAGCAGCCTGAATACGTTATTTACATTCAATAGAGTTCCCGTGCTCTGGTGTGGGTCAGAGAGATTAAAAAAACAAAAAAAATCAAGTTCCAGGGCAGGAAGTACTTCACATCACCCAGCACTGCCTGGTTTTAATATTTTTAAAATGAGTTACTCTTTGTAGATGAGCAGAGTCCAGAAGTCTGCAGCATGGCCTCGTGACCTCATGCTGTAGTGTGGAGCATGCATGGAGAGAGAGAGAGAGCCCTTTGTCCTTAAAAGCTTGTTCTACCCAGAGAAGGCCCTCCACCCGTCTTGAACACTCGAGCATAAGTGATGATGTAGTGCAGAAAATGAAAAGGAAAAAAAAAAATTAATAGAAGTATGCCATACAGCAGGCCAAAGGAGGGGCAAGAGGAGTAATAAAGCTCCAAAAATACAAGAAATGAGTGTTGTATCCAAGTGTTACTGTGCAGGAGCAGCAGTTAGTAAAACCACCTGACAGATTCTTGAAAAGTTCAACAAACCCCAAAGAACTGAGTGGGAAATAAAGCAGATAGTGTTGGTCTGAATGAAGCAACGTTCATCTGTGTGAGCAGCTGTGTGTTTCACGCACATGTGCGTCTCTGGAAGTTAAATCTGAAATGTGTGTGTGTGTGGTGTGTGTTTGTATGTGTGTGTGTGTAAAGAGACGTTGGCATCTTTCTATTTTTCCTTCACACCAGGTTGTATTCTTTGAGGTTGAGCTGCAGGATGGTGTCTTTGACGGCCGCGAAGACGAAGCGGATGTTCTCTGTGTCGGTGGCGCACGTGAAATGCGAGTAGATGATCTTGTCACTGTCTGGGTTCAAGTCCACAAACATCTTCAGGATGAACTCTCGACCTGCCTGAGCGTCACGTGGAGGGCCTGGGGAAAAAAAAGAGCCATGTTGTGATTGTTGCAGGTGTTTGAAACAAAAAAACGTTAGGAGGCCTCTTTTCAACAAATGTGTGTAGTACTGAAGTGCAGCCACTAGGTGGCACTCTAAAATAAAACAATGTAAATTCTTATTAAAACTGTTCAGTGGTGATAAAATGACATTAGAAAGAACACTTTTTCATAAAGAAAGCTGTAAAGTTACCATCAAACTCTGGGAAGTAGTCAACCAGGTGAGAGTAGGTGATCTTCTCCTCCAGCAGGTCCTTCTTGTTGAGGAACAGGATGACAGAGGAGTTTTGGAACCAGGGATATGTGATTATGGTCTTAAACAGAGCTTTACTCTCCTCCATACGGTTCTGATGTGGAGATGGGAGGAGAGACAAAAATGACACATCAGGTTATGTCAACAAAGTTACTCCTGAACATTTCTTAGAACGTAAGAGAGGTGCACGGTTATTTCTAAAGTCTGGACTAAAGTGTATCTGGATAAACTTGAGGGTGACGCTGTTTCGATGCACAGAGTCGACTTGGAAACTGTTTGGTGTTGAAACCCAGCTGTCATATGACCAGGTCAGAGGAAGCAGGGGCTGATCGCATTAGCTTTATTAGCAATAATTCTCTCTGACCAGTTTGAGGATCCTCAGATAACAACACAGACTGCTGGTGCCATTTAAAAAGGCTACCAGTGTTTAGAAACAATGTTTCAAACAGTGTTTATGGATACGACTGAAAACAGTGGTTATAAAGGCTACAGCAGAGCAGGTTGTACTCTACAGGATGGCAATTTGAGGTGAGTCCCTTTTGCACACTTTAACTAATAATAATAATAATAATTATTATAATAATGGCTTCGCTTTATATAGCGCGTTTCTTGGCACTTCCATTATTCACGCACTCACACGTTCACACACTGCTAGTGATGGTAAGCTACTACGTAGCCATAGCCACCCTGGGGCGGTCTAACAGAGGTGAGGCTTCCAGTCGTGCCAGCGACCCCTCTGACCACCACCAACACAGGCAAGTCAGGTGAAGTGTCTTGCCCAAGGACACAACAGCAGAATACCCTGGTGGGAGCTGGAATCGGTCCCACAATCCTCCGATCACTGGCCAACCCGCTCTACCTCCTGAGCTACTGCTGCCCCCAAAGATGAACTTTAAAAGATGAGTGAAGAGTTATCTACACTAGTAGGGCTGGGCGATACGGACCAAAACATGATATCTTTTGCTAAATTCTGATATAAAGCATTTATCTAATATATAAAATAAACTCAGTTAAAAGTGGAAGCTACATGTCTTAAATGTCACAAAGGCACTTTTATTCACTCAATTTTCTAAATCTATGTAAATGATTTAAATTCCATATGTGGCAGCTACAGCTGGGCTATATCACATCACGGTAATGTTGTGATATGCTAATTTCATGATGCAGCAGATTACGTTCATGTGGGTCCCGCAGCGCTGAGTTTTTAAAGTTGTGAAGGCTGAAACATGGCTGGAATCTCACAGTATTCACCCACATCAGCAAGTAGGGAAAGCTTCATCTGAGGATTTTTGGTCACTGCAGGCCCCCATACCCATTACTAGGGGATGCAGGGGGGGTTTAGCCCATCTCTCCACACAAACAGGACAGCATAAAACCCGTCTGTTGTGGTGAAAACTTCGCTGAAACATCAACGTCCCCCCAAAAATTAAAAACCGCAAAGCTAAAAGCAAAGTTTAGAGCAGAACATCAACCCAGAGATTTTTATTAAGTAGCAAACTAGAGGGAGCGATGCCAGCCAACTCTAGAAATTCACTGGTTATATTTCTATATCGATATAAGCATTGCTGGGTCATCTTGTGTCTTGTTTGAAAACATATCGACATTTCTAAAACCTAGAGATATTTTCTAGTCCTGCCTACTAGTCTGACCAAGCTTCCTCATGATGCTGTGGTTGATGCTTCTGGAGCCAATGTTTGAAGTAAGGTTGTAATCTGAATTTTCTGGAAAATCCACAATCATCTCTTGTTTCTTAGCTTTGATGAAGATGTTATTAGCTTTAAAAACAAGCCTCATCAGCAACATCTGCAGCCGTTACTCTACTTTCATAGACCTGAGACTCAAGACAGTTAGTTAGGAGCTGCTTCCATCAATTAAATATGCTGCCAATAGCCCGGTTGCTAGGGGACATAGTTCATCTCTTCCTGTTACTCTACCCTGAAATGTTTCAGATACTTTCTCAAACGTTAGAATGGCTGCCACTTTCATTTCAGACTTCCTGGGGACATTTTTGACTCAGCTCCTTGTAAAATGTCCAGAATAATCAGCAGATGAGACAATGTGCCAACGTAGCAGCAAATCAGCCACAGCACTCACTGCCAGTGTGCTTGTGTAAGAGCTGGCATGAGCTGCTGCTGCTTCTTTTTTTTTGCACTTTTCTGTTAACCTGCATGTTTCTTTCCACTTAATTCAACGTTACAGATTCATACAGAGACGTTCGGTTGTGACGTCGTCGACACAACTAGGAGCCTCGTTTGTTATTTTAAGTGTTGTAAAAAGGAAGACGATGCACTCGGGGCTCCTTGTTCTCCCTTCAGCGCAGCGTGATCTTAGATTCAACACACCGCCTCCCTCATGTTTCCAGCTGTGAGAGCTCAGCTCCCAATTTAATCACAGGAAGAAAAAAAAACTACGACTGCTTTCTAGAAACGTTATAGTAGAAATGATAGTGAAGCCTCATCAGGACCGTGAGGCGGTAAATGTCTGAGGTCAAACGTTCTCACCTCGTTGTCCGACTCCACCAGAACCTGGTCGTACTCGCTGAGCGCCACCAGAAACATGATGGAAGTGACGTTCTCAAAGCAGTGGATCCACTTCCTCCTCTCTGACCTCTGACCTCCCACATCCACCATCCTGACAGGAACAGGAACAAGGTTGGAATAATTCTATTGCATATTTATGCATCGTAAAGATGAAACTTCTTTAGTTGTTCTGCAGCTCAGATGACATTTGAACCATGGAAATGAGAATGCACATGTCCCAAATCAAACTGTTTCATTATTGTTCATAAAAATGACGAAAAAGGTTTCATAAGACAGCCACTGATGAGGGAACACTGAAGTGATTCAGGAGAGGATCTGGGTCAAATCAGGACAAGAGGTTTGACTTTTCTTTTCTCTTTTTAAGAAGAACATTTAGTTACACTTTGTTTTTCCACTCACAAGTGGCCTGTCGATAGTACTGAAAAGTTTTCATTTAAGTACAGTTGATGACAAATACCCAGTTTGCATCGTGGATAGAAACAGAACAAATGGGACATGAGCATTCTCAGTGTCAATCACAGAGTGGACAGAGCAGAACGTCCCCCAGGTGACGCCACCAGGAAGTAGAAACGTGCACACAACCACCTCCCGTCTGCACCAAACACCAACATGCAGGAGAAATGAGACTCAAAAGAAGAAACACTGATAAGGTGTTAAAAGAAACCAGAAAGGATGGAGGAGAATAAAATCAGAAAAATAAAATTTATGGCATTCAGAAAATAATAAATCAACAAACTATCTGTGTTTGATGTTAAAATGGAAAAGAGCAGCAGGAGCACAAAACACATTTATCTGTAACATTCAGTTAAACAGGTTTGTGTCTCAGCGTTTACACTGGAACCTAAATACTTGACATCTGCAAGGCAGAACTGAGCTGAACTGAGAGGTGAACTCTGTGGTCCTGATGGAGGGGGTGATCCTGACAGATCTAGGTCCTAAAACAAAACTCCTTCACATCACACGCCCTCCTTTCCCGCCTCCGGCTAAGATGACTGACCTACTTAGTTCCATAAGCCCTCCAATGTTGGTCAAACCAAATGAAATTACGTTTTCTGTGACTTCACAAGCTAATTAATAAGAACGAGAAAAAAAAAACATAAGCAGCTCGTCCATCAAAGACGTTCTTGTTGCGACGATCCCAGCCGACTGCGATCTGAGCCTGTTTTCTTTAACTGAGCAGGAGGAATGCCTCGTCTAATGTCTGCTTACAAGGACTTAACAGCGTTTCCAATAATCACAAAAAACCCTCCGTTTTCCCCTTGAAGACGCACCTCACACTGACGACTCATAATCCTTCCGAGCTCACTGCACAAAACCAATGTGACTTTGTTTATTCAGTGATTCAGGAGAACAGGCGATCCGCGCGCTACAGCCAAGCTGCTGGGAACCTCTTTAACTCGGCCTTATTGCAAGCAGAGTTATTTCTAGCCTTGCTGAGCGTAGGAGGGAGCGGACATGATGGCTTCCTATCGATTTGCACTTTTTTTTCCTCGGGTCCATCTCTATCTCCTCAAATTTTGTATTTTTTTTTTTGAAGAGGAGAATAGGAGGCTGCTCCACAGACGGGTGCCTGGTCTAAAGAAGAGGTGTGCCATGTTCTGCACCCTGTGCCTTTGCATTACACAAGATAAGGAATAATTATGGTATAAATGTCTGTTTATGAGAAATGAACATCTCAGCCATGACTCATATCTGCTCATCTATCATTTTTCTCAGAAATTTCAATTTATTAAAATAAATAAACTTGGCTGATTTTTGGGTTGGTACCATCTAACCAGGCTGACTCACCTCACGTTTTCTGTCTCTACCATAAGATTAAATACAAATTAGGGCTGGGCGATATGGCCTAAAATCAATATCACAGTACAGTGAGTTTACCTCAATAACGATAAATGGACAATAACTACATGTATGCGCAAAAACAAAAGCTGTCCACTAGATGGGGCTGTCACGTGTATTACATGGAGTCACGCTGTCATGTGACTCCAGGTGGTACAGCTTCTTCAAGGGGCATGAACGTCACCAACCTACACACATCTTTTCATTTTTTTATTACCAAATTTACTGACATGGGTAAAATGATATTGGTTAGGGTCATTTTGATACATTTTTGATTTAGACTCATTCCATGCAAAGCCAGATATTTCAGCCTTTATTTGTTATAACTATGATGATTATGGCTTACAGCTGATGAAAATCCCACATTGAAATTCTCAGACAATCAGAATATTGTGAAAAGGTTCAATATTCTAGACTCAGAGTCACACTCTAATCAGCTAATGAATCCAGAACACCTGCAAAGGGTTCCTGAGCCTTTAGATGGTCTCTCAGTCTGAGGAATCAATTAAATAAATGGACTTTTGCACCATATTCTAATCTTTTGAGTTTCACCTGTACTTTATAACATCTAAAAGATATTTGAATAAATACCCCTTAAAATTCAGCAAATTGCTATAGTTACGCTGTAACAAGGACATGTTTGCAAAAACAAATTCAAGTTAAAATGATTACAAATCAAACTCTGCAGGATTTTGATTTGTTTCCAGAGAGCAGGATGGATCAGGAGTTTCTGAGCACAAAACGAGGACATCAGGCATGTTTAATGTAGGGGAACACAGATGTAAGAGGGGATACGGTACAAACGTGAGGATAGACAAAGTAAAGCAGGTCGTCTTCTACCTGAAAATGATGCTTTGCAAGTCGAAAGGGTATTCTATGATCCCAGTGGTTGGGATTCGAACCCTAAGCACGTCCTGTTGGGTTGGTAGATAGGACGATTCAGCAATACGATCCAGATCGGTTAAATAGCTAGAGACAGGAAGTAAAAATAAAAACAAAAAAGAGAGGCAGGAAAAAAGAAAGTGAAGCATACCAGCAGATAAAGCACAATCCTCCCTAAAGCAAGTGCATCAGTAACCACCAAAAGACAGTTCAGGAGAGTTATGGGTGGATCACATTCCATTAAACCTCAAAAGTTCTTGGAAATTCATCCTTGATGGCAGCTCCCAAAGACAAAAACGTCCACAGTTTTTAATGGCTGGGCCTGACAACGTTTAGGTTTTAGGAGCGAGATCCACTTTAGCATCTGCTTGAGTAGAAATAAAGCTGGGGATCACTTTAGCCAGTGCCACTCTTTGCCATGTCTTTGAGAGAATACCAACAGGACCCTGTTAAAGTGCTGAGCCCCTCATGCAGCGTAGGGTAAATGGAGACAGCGACGGTTTCTAGCTAGCTGTTTAACAGCCGGCCAGCGTCAGCAGCTGCACTTAGAACCAGTACCTGAAGATAACATTCTCCAGGTCAAACGGGTACTCAATGATGCCGGTTGTAGGCACTCGAACACGCAGTACGTCCTGCTGATTGGGCACGTACCCTGGTGTTGATATTCGTTCTAAACTGTTAAGATAACTGCGAGGAGGGAGGGAACATATGACAAGGATGCACATGTACACACACACACACAAACCCATCTGAGTATTACAACACCACATCCTGATAAGATCTTACACAAAAATACACAAAAAACATCTTTTAAAGAAATTATAACAGATTATGATTTAGATCAGATTAATTTACAGGACTAAACGTTTAAACGTTAGCCTAAATATCAGCAAAAAACATTTCTTTCTTTAATTGCTCATTTATCTGAACCTTCCTCCCTTCTTTTACATGAATCCACTGCAGGGCAGCCAGAAAGCAGCTCAGATGGTTCTGCGTCTCCACCCCTACACATCACTGAGAATTAAATAATGAGTCATTATAGTAGATGAACAGATCAAAGACCTACTATTTGGTTGAGTCGGAGAGCTGGTACTCTCTCCTGCGATCGTATGCCTCCTGGATGCCAGGGTCGGTCCACAGCTGCTTTATCGCGCTGATGTACGGCTGCTCGAATGTAGTCACCTTTTCCACGTCCACTTCCCGCACCAGCAGGGAGTTATTCTAATAATACGCAACAAACAATAGGGCTAGTAACACCAGATCATGTACCAAGATCCTAAAGTGAAGCTGTCCTTCAAGTCATGCCTTCATACTCAATTGTCCTTTAAAGGGATACTAGGCAGTTTTGGCTTGCTTTTAGCACCCCCTAGTGTTCCATTAGTGAAACCAAAAGTGAAACTTATTTTCCTCGCTGTGCGTTCTTCTTTTTAACACCTTAATCTAACTGCTGAAATGTCTTATCAGGAGCGGTTCGTCATTAAGTCAAACAAATCAGCTGTGTTCATGATCTAAAACATGCTGGAAGCAGACTGCAGCGCCAGGTATGTCAGCTCCACTTTGCTAAGTTCAACAGGGACCAGACCGGCACTCTGAAGTTGCAAGTGCAGTATTGTGGCCACAGAGGGCGGTGGGGGTCTGAGTGACATTTCATTAACCCTGTAAAGGGTCATTTTAGCACATACTGGCTCAAGAAAATGACTTAAAATATAAAAAAGTTGCATAGTATGCCTTTAAAACCACTAAAATGTTAACAGAACTCACCTTGCTCTGCTCATACTTCAGGGGGATCTTGAGGGTCTCGGTGGCACGGATCATTGCCTGCATCGAGGTGAAGATGTTCTGGTAGACCAGTTTGGTGAAGCCCTTTTTATCCTCATCTGTGTAGCCTGTCCCGTGGATTATTCTCATCTGCTTAATGAAAGTGCTTTTGCCACTTTCTCCAGTTCCTAAACACACAGATGAGACAATGGAAAGTTAGCAAACCACCAAATTAACACTGTCCTAATAGCAGCCAGGAAGTAGACAGAAAGTAATATCATCTTAGATGCTTAGCTCACAACAGGAAACAACTCTAAAGGAGATTTAGTGTCTTGCAAATGAGAATAAATAAGAATGTGAAAAGTAGATTAAACCATGACATAAAAACACAGCCCTTGCCTGAATGCTAAAAGCATTTCTACTGCCAAAAGAACAAACTAGGAAGAGATAAAACGTCAATCGAATGCCAAGAAAGTTTTAACTGGTCAAATAAAAATCCCTCTTTCAGAACATCTCAGTACCTAGTTCAAAAATAGCATCTCTTTTAATACATCTCTGTAGTGTGGTAATAAATAGGTATGTGTTTGAAACAAGCTGACCTCGTCTATCTGCCCACACCCCGGTGTGTGAAGAAATGCACTATTGTGTTCCCGGGCAATAATCCAAGCATCAGTGCCAAAACAGTTTGTGCACGTGATGATCAATAGATATTAAGAGTTACAAATGTTTCTATATTTAGCTATTTAAGTTTATTTTCAACAAGACAAAAATAAAACTGATCATTTATTGTCGAGTCATATTGGTTTGAGTGACCCGAGACGTAGAGTTTACCACAGAGACATTTCCCATTTTGGTTCAGCCAACATGCACGAGCAGAATCTAGTCACAGGCCAGAAAACTGGTTTACAGATGCAGAAAAAAGGACTTCACAGATCCCTCTCCCACACGACAGGTTCTGACTCATTATATGGACACATCATCTAAAAAAAACCACACAGCTCTGGGCTCAAAGGAAGAGAATTAGAGAAATAAATTAAAGTTTCTATCATGAAACAAGAACTTAAAGGACCGTGCTGGTGGAAGCCAAATTCAACCTCTACTTTCACCACGCAGTGTTCTCTTCAGAGCCATCTTCCTCTTTTCCACCCCCAAATCTCTTCCTCCACTACTCATCTCTTGATCTCACTTCTTCCAACACTGGCATCTGAGTCACTGCAGTAGCAGCTACACGCATTCTCCGCGGTCTAACTTACAGGCCTGTTTATGATCACGCCACCCCCGAAATCTTTGCGTTTTCAGACTAATCCATTATACTTCCAAATCTTTACCAAAGAGAGTTGTGCTGAACAGTAAATTTCAAAAAATATTTTCAAAAGTATGTTTTATGCATGAAAAACGTAAACTCTTTCTTTAAAAGTTATTTATAGCACACTTCTAACACAAACGTGTAAAAGCAACACTTGGAAATGAAACTCCAAATCATTTTCCCTTAGAAGCACCAACAACAAAAAAAACTGGCCCCTCCCAACTCATCTTCTACCCGACTTGTGTGCACAACAAAAGAATAGGAAACTTTTTCTTTGGAAGCATTTGTCTTCCTAACAACAACCCAAAACTGAGGAGGAGTGTTGTGTCATAGCAAGTAAAATGTTTGAGGTAATCCCTTCCAGAGATTTTGTTTTTATTCTTAAAAAGAGCTGAAGTTTGATGGGTCTGTAGAGCTGAATGGAAGATCAACAATTTAACTCTACAAATCTTTTTGTCTGTTTCCTTGAATTAGCCTGAAAGCACAAAGCTCATTCCTTTTGTCTCTAGTGCATGAACTGCATCCTCTGTTAGAAATGGTTTTAGATCTTTATTCTGGTTTTAAACATAAGGTTTGATTCAGGCTCCTGACAGAACTCTGTCAAGTGTATCTACACACGTCAGAACAGAGACGTTTCCTCTCAGGTTGCCCACATTTTAGAGCAGGGGTCTACAACTCCAGTCATCGAGAGCTACCATCCTGCACGTTAGCCGTTTCTTTGCTCCTACACACCTGATTGAAATGAATGAGTAATTAACAGGCCTGTGCAGCGGTAAGGTGAGGATTAAATAACTCCATTCAGGTGTGGCAGAGTAGGAAACACAGAAAACTAGCAGGATGGTAGTTCTCGAGGCCTGGAGTTGGAGACCCCTGTTTTAGAGCCACTACTTCATGTCTGTGTATCATAAACATCCTTCCCATGTGGTCACTTTCTATTGTCACTGTGGGCCTCAGGAGCTGCAAATTGTACCTATTAAAGGAGCACTTGGCAGTTTGACTTGTTTTAAGCACTCCCTAGTGTTTGTTAGCTAAAGTATAATTTATTTCCTCGTTAATCCAACTGCTGAAATGTCTCCTCAGCCTTCATTAGTGTCTACAGGAGCGGTTCATCACTAAATCAAACAAATTAGCTGTGTTCATGATCTAAAACATGCTGGAAGCAGACTGGAGCGCCAGGCATGTCAGCTGAATTTTTTTAAGTCCAGCCGGGAGCGGACTGGCACTCTGAAGTTGCAAGTGTGGTATTCTGGCCATAGAGGGCGGTGGGGGTCTGAGTGACATTTCATGAACCATGTAAAGGTCATTTTAGCACATACTGGCTCAAGAACATGATTTAAAAATATGAAAAAGTTGCATAGTATGGCTTTAAAATATGATCATGTGAGTCAGCCTAATTGCTGGTTGAATCCCCTAAAGGATGATCCATTAAAGCAGTTAAAGTGACGGTGTGTATTTTTCCTGGCAATAGGGGGCAGTACATACCTAAATCATTGCAAGCAAGTGACAATTTTGTGTTTGAATAATACCTCATCAAGTTACCAACAGATGGCCAATAGTAGTATTATCACTGGCAACGAGCGAAGACGTAAATGCTTAAAACAACGCTTATTAATGGCGAAAGTTTTGTAAACACTTGCAACAAATCAGTAAATGTTTTGTCCTCACAGGCTCCCTTAGAAAGAAACGTCACGTCCAGAATGGCGTCGCTCAGAGATTTAGACCCGATTTTTATGGTTATATGTTACGAAGCCGCCAATTATTTTCAACAACAGGGCATCATTTAATTCATTTTCAACAACATTTCGATGGATATTTCCAGAGATGAATGGTAAAAACTACACAGTCACTTTAAAGAAAGAACTGCAGCTCATTTCCTTAACAGAATATTTAACCTGCTCTTATATCATTCTAGATATATAAAATCATTTCAGTCACTTAAGCACCAGGAAAACGTAAAGCAACCTGTTTGTCAAAGTGAATCAACATGATGGTAAATGAGCTAAATGTACAGAACAGCTAAAGACAGCAAGGTTTCAGCTCAACTGTCCATCACTACTCACTGGACGATCACTCATAGTTTCAAATGCATGCAGGTCAAACTGAAGGGAGTGTGTTAAAATGGTTCGTGTTATGGCCAAAGCTACATCACAACCACACAAATACAAACATTCAAGAATGTTATGTTTTGATTGACAGATTTACAGGACTGAATGTGGAGATGCACCCAAAAACATCTGGTGATCATACTCAGGAGATTTTCAACCTGACTGACTGACTGACCTGGTGATCGACCAATCTGGAACGAGGAAATCTGCTTTTGATTTTTGGGTTTGTGAACTCACCGTCACTACGTAGTAAATCACTCCAACAATAACAAAGTTCCTTCTGGAAATATTTCTTCCCATAGCCACAATTTTCCGGTTAATCTAACTTTTGTTTTTCAAATTGTATTCTATTATTTATAGTTCTTTGAGATGAATGTGACTCGTTCAAAATGATATAAAATTGGATTTCTGTATCAGCCCTAAAAGTCAGAATTCTTATTGAATGGGTGCAGCAGCTCACTAATTTACTAGATCTATAGCTAATATGTGAAATAATACAATGTAAACACATGCACTTAATCTCGCAAAAAGGTTTTAACTAGAACTCTAGAATGCCTTCTTCTTCTAAAACTGATTCACGTGTGCATGAAAATCAGAATCAGCTAAAATGTTATGTCACATATAACTGTTAAAACGTTACAACCTAATCAAGCATCACTTTGACAGCTAATTTAGATACTATAAGCGTTTTGCTGAGACACACAGCTGGTATTTTCAAGATGAAGCAATAATAATAATAATCTCCAGTGATATAAACATATGGGTGTACAGTCAGGGAGTGCCCTGAACACCGTTGGTTTTCTGACCAGACAGGATCTTTAATGGAGGAAAGCAGGTCAGACAACATCGGAGTTTCCTTTTCTGAAGAAGTGTGTTCTTTGAGCCAACGACATAAATAGCAATTGTACTTGAGCTCACTTTCTCACTTTCTTTCTTTAAAGCTTCCTAGTTATTTTTTTGACTGTGAACCCACATCTGCTTAAAGCCACAATGTGTAATATTTTTACCTGTTTACTACCAAATTCTGTGTATCCAGTGCACAAACTTGTCCTTTTTCATTAATATTTCTCACCAACATCAATTCTAAATATTCCTCTCAGCTTCAAATTTTACATTTTTAATACATAAATTGTGGTCGACGCTCCATGGTCATCCTCCATCTTGAAATACGGTAGCTATTTAGGGACATACGAGCTCTGAGTTACGCGTTTGCACTATGACTGTAACCTGAAAGAAACAGCAGAGGGCAGCAGTGCGCCGTGGAAGCATGGCGTCTGACAATTCAACTAAGAAGAGACGAGACTAGCTGTTACACTGTTGCTGGACTTTGTTAGTTTGAATAACAAACAATGAAATCAAAAGACACATCAAATATGTCAGGTCTTATTGATTTCCAACACTCTGCAGCCGCATATGATGAGAACCCCGCCCGCAACAGCTAGACACCAGCCTCTAAGTGTTGTTTTTATGACTCACCTCAGCTGATCTTTTCTTCATAATAAAGCTCCCAATCCGGTCCCAACATATCAGTTCCAAAGTCCTTCTTCAAGAAAGCTCCTACTATTAAAGTCTCCTCTCTTACCGCAGCCTGCCGTGTCTCTCCCAACGGTGGTCCGCTAGCCGGTAGCCATGTTAGCATTAGTTACCGGTAGTTTATTTCCACAGCGTGTCCCCGGCTCCAGCCAAACCTCATCGGCTATCCGATCGCTAAACAGCCAGTGGTTGATGTTAGCTCCATCTCGATCCTCATTGCGGCGCACACCGATCAGCTGATGGCTAACCGGC